>JAWRVZ010000137.1:0-5000 GCA_037043235.1 Rhodeus uyekii
CACCCGTTTTATGCAAATGCGCTCTGCACATATTTGCATATTTAAACACACCATTTCAGAAAGCTATGAACTGTGATTAATCATCTGGGGAAAGTATGCTGATATATACCAGACGTATATTGTAGTTTCTTGAGTAAATAATAACACAAACATTACGATTTAAAACAACAATTACAATAATGAGCTGATATTTAGAGCTCATATCAAGTTTCAAAGGATGTCAGAAATCTGTCTGATGAAGCCAAACTCATTCATCTGAATTCTAGTCAACAAATGAGCAAAACTGCACTTGATTAATTGTCATTATTAACATGAATACAACAACAATAACAACAACAATGAAAACAGCTGATCAGTTGTCATTATGAGTATGAATAGCTGCCCTGGCTGACTGTGGTGATGAGTGTTGGCGTGTGTACCTCTGGGAGTGAGAGATGAAGCTCTGCAGATGCTCTGTGTCTGATAAACAGCAGAAATCTCTCTCCATAATGTTCCGCACGTCTTCATCTCTGCGCACTCAACATGGCATCTGTTCCAGTGCCCCGCCCACACGATGACGCGCCACGCAATGTCCGGCCCACACGATGACGTTGCACGCACTGCCAGCAAATCCCCGCCCACATGATTACGCTCTCTTACAAATTTGACAGTAGTGACGCATTTTATTTTTGTTTTTACAATGACATACAGTACGTTTTCAATGGCCAATTAGATCTGTTGTTGCATAAACAGACAGAAAGTTTTATTAGTGGGCTTATTGTTTCACTCCGCGTCTTCACGTTGTGTTGGATTGACATCCGGGAGATCCGGTTTCCCTGGAAACAGACAACAAACAACCAGAAGCATCAACATCTGTAGAGATATAATGGAGGATACAGACTCAACACACACGGTGAGGAAACACACACTCTCACACAAACTCTGACACACAACTCACTCACATCTCTCTCTCTCTCACACACACACACACACACACACTCTCACACTCTCACAACTCACTCACATCTCTCTCTCTCTCACACACACACACACACACACACTCTCACACTCTCACTTTGTCTGTTCAGGACTCGTCAGATTGGGATGAGATGAGCACTGGTTGTCCAGCCGATTTGTTGCTGTCAGATCAAGGTTTGACATTCATCATCATGATGTGTTATGATGAATAAACACATGAATGTTCACTACAGTATTAGCTAGTGTTACAGTGTTCAGTACTGCTATACCACTCACAGCATTACATTACACTTGTGTATCATCCCCAACTATATTACAGTATCATAAGGTTGGGTGTGTAGTGTATCACTCCACACACACACACACACACACACACACAGAATGTGATGTAACTGAAGGATGTGTGATGCATGTGGATGTGTGATGATAATGTTCCAGTTTCGGTGGAATCTATGGACGTAACTAAGGGTCCTCTGGATGAGATCTCTCGGCCGGCGTCCGGCGCGGCTGCCCTCGCTCTCTCAGAGATCAGGAGGATGAGTCGAGAGCGTCTCGGATCTCTGGAGCCGCTCAGCCCGCACACACAGCCCTCGCTCTCTCAGGATCAGCTTTGACACGCGTGTGGACCTCACACACACACAGGTACAGCTTTACACGCATGTGGACCTCACACACACACAGGTACAGCTTTACACGCATGTGGACCTCACACACACACAGGTACAGCTTTACACGCATGTGGACCTCACACACACACAGGTACAGCTTTACACGCATGTGGACCTCACACACACACAGGTACAGCTTTACACGCATGTGGACCTCACACACACACAGGTACAGCTTTACACGCATGTGGACCTCACGCACACACAGGTACAGCTTTACACGCATGTGGACCTCACGCACACACAGGTACAGCTTTACACGCATGTGGACCTCACACACACACAGGTACAGCTTTACACGCATGTGGACCTCACACACACACAGGTACAGCTTTACACGCATGTGGACCTCACACACACACAGGTACAGCTTTACACGCATGTGGACCTCACACACACACAGGTACAGCTTTACACGCATGTGGACTCACACACACACAGGTACAGCTTTACACGCATGTGGACCTCACACACACACAGGTACAGCTTTACACGCATGTGGACCTCACACACACACAGGTACAGCTTTACACGCATGTGGACCTCACACACACACAGGTACAGCTTTACACGCATGTGGACCTCACACACACACAGGTACAGCTTTACACGCATGTGGACCTCACACACACACAGGTACAGCTTTACACGCATGTGGACCTCACACACACACAGGTACAGCTTTACACGCATGTGGACCTCACACACACACAGGTACAGCTTTACACGCATGTGGACCTCACACACACACAGGTACAGCTTTACACGCATGTGGACCTCACACACACACAGGTACAGCTTTACACGCATGTGGACCTCACACACACACAGGTACAGCTTTACACGCATGTGGACCTCACACACACACAGGTACAGCTTTACACGCATGTGGACCTCACACACACACAGGTACAGCTTTACACGCATGTGGACCTCACGCACACACAGGTACAGCTTTACACGCATGTGGACCTCACACACACACAGGTACAGCTTTACACGCATGTGGACCTCACGCACACACAGGTACAGCTTTACACGCATGTGGACCTCACACACACACAGGTACAGCTTTACACGCATGTGGACCTCACACACACACAGATACAGCTTTACACGCATGTGGACCTCACACACACACAGATACAGCTTTACACGCATGTGGACCTCACACACACACAGGTACAGCTTTACACGCATGTGGACCTCACACACACACAGGTACAGCTTTACACGCATGTGGACCTCACGCACACACAGGTACAGCTTTACACGCATGTGGACCTCACGCACACACAGATACAGCTTTACACGCATGTGGACCTCACGCACACACAGGTACAGCTTTACACGCATGTGGACCTCACACACACACAGGTACAGCTTTACACGCATGTGGACCTCACACACACACAGGTACAGCTTTACACGCATGTGGACCTCACGCACACACAGGTACAGCTTTACACGCATGTGGACCTCACACACACACACAGGTACAGCTTTACACGCATGTGGACCTCACACACACACAGGTACAGCTTTACACGCATGTGGACCTCACACACACATAGGTACAGCTTTACACGCATGTGGACCTCACACACACACACAGGTACAGCTTTACACGCATGTGGACCTCACACACACACAGGTACAGCTTTACACGCATGTGGACCTCACACACACACACAGGTACAGCTTTACACGCATGTGGACCTCACGCACACACAGGTACAGCTTTACACGCATGTGGACCTCACACACACACAGGTACAGCTTTACACGCATGTGGACCTCACGCACACACAGGTACAGCTTTACACGCATGTGGACCTCACACACACACAGGTACAGCTTTACACGCATGTGGACCTCACACACACACAGGTACAGCTTTACACGCATGTGGACCTCACACACACACAGGTACAGCTTACACGCATGTGGACCTCACACACACACAGGTACAGCTTTACACGCATGTGGACCTCACACACACACAGGTACAGCTTTACACGCATGTGGACCTCACACACACACAGGTACAGCTTTACACGCATGTGGACCTCACACACACACACAGGTACAGCTTTACACGCATGTGGACCTCACGCACACACAGGTACAGCTTTACACGCATGTGGACCTCACGCACACACAGATACAGCTTTACACGCATGTGGACCTCACACACACACAGGTACAGCTTTACACGCATGTGGACCTCACACACACACAGATACAGCTTTACACGCATGTGGACCTCACACACACACAGATACAGCTTTACACGCATGTGGACCTCACGCACACACAGGTACAGCTTTACACGCATGTGGACCTCACACACACACAGATACAGCTTTACACGCATGTGGACCTCACACACACACAGGTACAGCTTTACACGCATGTGGACCTCACACACACACAGGTACAGCTTTACACGCATGTGGACCTCACACACACACACAGGTACAGCTTTACACGCATGTGGACCTCACGCACACACAGGTACAGCTTTACACGCATGTGGACCTCACACACACACACAGGTACAGCTTTACACGCATGTGGACCTCACGCACACACAGATACAGCTTTACACGCATGTGGACCTCACACACACACAGGTACAGCTTTACACGCATGTGGACCTCACGCACACACAGATACAGCTTTACACGCATGTGGACCTCACACACACACAGGTACAGCTTTACACGCATGTGGACCTCACACACACACAGGTACAGCTTTACACGCATGTGGACCTCACACACACACAGATACAGCTTTACACGCATGTGGACCTCACACACACACAGGTACAGCTTTACACGCATGTGGACCTCACGCACACACAGGTACAGCTTTACACGCATGTGGACCTCACACACACACAGGTACAGCTTTACACGCATGTGGACCTCACACACACACAGGTACAGCTTTACACGCATGTGGACCTCACGCACACACAGGTACAGCTTTACACGCATGTGGACCTCACGCACACACAGGTACAGCTTTACACGCATGTGGGACGGGACGAACTAACGGCTGTGTTCTCCTGAAACAGGGCAGCACAGTGGAGATCGGCTCTGATCAAGGTAACGGAGAGACGGCACTAAACCAGCAGAACCAGCGGTTCGTCCTGTATCAGTCAAGCCTTCTACTGATTCTTTCACAGAAGCATCCGATGAAGAACATGAAGATCCAGAGTTGGGAGAAGCCATAAAGAGAATGAAGAAACTGGACCGGATTCTGGCGTTCAATGCGTTAGCGGAGAGAGAGGTGAAGAAGAAAGGCAGGACGCAGCACCAGAGACTCTGGCAGGAGCTTCAGGTCCGTCTTCACCTCTGCACTTCA
>JAWRVZ010000137.1:10000-25000 GCA_037043235.1 Rhodeus uyekii
GCTCTTTACTGCATGTGGGCATTGAGACAGCGCTTACCTCACCCTCCCCTGACCTCAGCGCTCGCCGCTCGGCCTGATGGGAGATTTGCTCATTGGGAAACAGAAGGATATTAGTCAAGACTTAGATATTTGGCTTTAAAGGGACGATTGGACGAGCGACTGAGAGCAGAAATCAGAATACAGTGTGTCGTCCAAAAGCAAAGACCAGGTGCAGGAAAACCGCTGAGAAAGAAATCTGTGACCGATATTGAAAAGCAGATTATAAAAGTGATTGAGAGGCTGTATTGCGAAAACTTGCCGTCATGTTGAACCGTAGTTTGCTTAACAATATAAAGCCCGCAGAGAGCAGTGCTTGCAACATCAAGGCCATGGGTTTGATTCCCAGGGAAAGCAAGAACTGATTAGAATATCAATGTGTTTCTTGAATGCAATGCAAGTTACTTTAGATAAAAGTAGATACAGTAATGCCTTGAGATACGAGCATAATCCGTTCCAGGACGAGCTCGAGTTGCTCGTATCTCAAGGCATTTTCCCCATAAGAAATAAAAGGGGGAAAAATTAATCTGCTCCGGCCCTCTAAAAAACTCCCTTATTAGTGCTAATAACAATAGAAAAACATGTTGCCATAGACACACACACACACAATTATAGTATCTTGCCTTCGAGACAGACGATACATTAGCAGCTAATGCCGACGTGTGGAGGAGGAGGAGGAGGAAGAGGAAAAGGAGGAGGAAGAGGAGGAGGAGGAGGAGAAAGAGAAGGAGGAAGAGGAGGAGGAGGAGAAGGAAGAGGAGGAGGAAGAGGAGGAGGAGGAAGAGGAGGAGGAGGAGAAGGAAGAGGAGGAGGAAGAGGAGGAGGAGGAGAAAGAGGAGGAGGAAGAGGAGGAGGAAGAGGAAGAGGAGGAGAAAGAGGAGGAAGAGGAGGAGAAGGAAGAGGAGGAGGAGAAAGAGGAGGAGAAGGAGAAGGAGAAAGAGGAGGAAGAAGAGGAGGAAGAGAAGGAAGAGGAGGAGAAAGAGGAGGAGGAAGAGGAGGAGAAAGAGGAGGAGGAGGAGGAGGAAGAGGAGGAGGAGGAGGAGGGATGACGTAGATAAACACAATACAGAAGTGTAGTGTTTCTCCCGTGTTGTGTATTGATAGACTCAGAAGCTCATATGTATTATTATTGAACACTCATAACTCGTGCTGCTCCCAGCTTAATACTGGTGAATCACTCGTTGCCCCCGGTAACCCCCGCTGTAAAACCAAGCTGCCTCTAGTGGAGATCATATGCAATTACCCATAAATGAGGAGCTTGAGCTGCTGCGAGTGCTGAACACCTCTAGCGTCTGGAAGCTGCTCGTATCTCAAATATTTACTCGTATCTCAAATATTCACTCGTATCTCAAATATTCACTCGTATCTCAAATATTCACTCGTATCTCAAATATTCACTCGTATCTCAAATATTCACTCGTATCTCAAATATTCACTCGTATCTCAAATATTCACTCGTATCTCAAATATTCACTCGTATCTCAAATATTCACTCGTATCTCAAATATTCACTCGTATCTCAAATATTTACTCGTATCTCAAATATTCACTCGTATCTCAAATATTCACTCGTATCTCAAATATTTACTCGTATCTCAAATATTTACTCGTATCTCAAATATTCACTCGTATCTCAAATATTTACTCGTATCTCAAATATTTACTCGTATCTCAAATATTTACTCGTATCTCAAATATTTACTAGTATCTCAAATATTTACTCGTATCTCAAATATTCACTCGTATCTCAAATATTTACTCGTATCTCAAACATTTACCCGTATCTCAAATATTTACTCGTATCTCAAATATTTACTCGTATCTCAAACATTTACTCGTATCTCAAATATTCACTCGTATCTCAAACATTTACTCGTATCTCAAATATTTACTCGTATCTCAAATATTTACTCGTATCTCAAATATTCACTCGTATCTCAAACATTTACCCGTATCTCAAACATTTACCCGTATCTCAAATATTTACCAGTATCTCAAATATTTACTCGTATCTCAAATATTTACTCGTATCTCAAACATTTACCCGTATCTCAAATATTTACTCGTATCTCAAATATTTACTCGTATCTCAAATATTCACTCGTATCTCAAACATTTACTCGTATCTCAAATATTTACTCGTATCTCAAATATTCACTCGTATCTCAAATATTCACTCGTATCTCAAATATTCACTCGTATCTCAAAGATTTGCCAGAAAGCTTGCCGGAAGGAATCAGATGGTTTTGTGTTTCTGTAACGCGTCTCCTCTGGTTTTCAGGCGGTGTCGTCGTCTCTGTCTGCCGGTGAAGGTTTCAGTCCTGAACCGTCTGAACGCAACAGTCTCCTTCACATCGACTCCAGACTGCAGCTGCTGCTTCCTGTGCGGGACTTCCTGTCTGTGCGGAGCCGCTGTTCTGAGCACAGTCTGTCTGAGGTGCTTTCACTGAGGTCCTCTTCACCTCTGTCTCATTATCCACGCAGGTTTGCACAGGAACAAACAGCAGTTAGATCTGATCCCTGTGAGCGAGAGATGTTTGAGTAACAGTAGCTCATCTCTTCGTCAGGCCAAGGCTGAACACGTGTCGTTAAGAATGAAATATTGAGCTTCATTTCTCGTCTGGGAGCCGTTTGAAACTCTTTCCCGTTGACGCTCGTCCTGGCGGGAGCTCAGCTCAGTGACTTCATGGGTTTTCATCCGCTCGCGTTCAGACTGAGGGCTTGAAACACACGAAACAGCCCGCGGATCTGAGCTCTGCGTCTCAAAGTCACAGCAAGCTTGAGTTCGTGTTCACTGCAAGAACATGAAGCTCTTCCTCAGTTTCTGTCTGATTTTCCAGCACAAATATCTAAAGATTCTTACATCATGAGAAGCAAAATGACTGAAGATTTAGGCTTTCCTGTGTGTCTAACAGTAGAGAGCAGCGCTTGCAACATCAAGGTCATGGGTTTGATTCCCAGGGAAAGCAAGAACTGATTAGAATGTCAATGTGTTTCTTGAATGCGATGATAAAAGCAGCTGATAAATGCATGAATGTGAATGAAATCAGGTGAGGAAGTGTTTCATTGCACTGATAAACCATGAGGAACATTTGATTACGGATGTTGTGCTGGAGTTTATTATGGTCTGTATTAACGGGTAAAGCGACAGGACCGTCTTCAGCTTGAGATCTTTCATCTGAACTGGTTTTGTGAGCGGCAGGAGGATCAGATTCATCCGCACACAACCCAAGCTCAAACCAGAACAATGTTCTTCTGCTAAATACATGCAGTTTTGTTTTTAACCTCTAGAGGGCAAAACGTTTCGCTGTCTTCCTTTAAATCTAGATATATTTTACAAAATGAGTTCAGATATGAAGCAAGTTAAAGCAAAAACAAATTTCTACCATTGGAGTCAAATCATCTTCACTCGAAGGGAAAACAGCATGATTCTTCTGAGCGCATTGCCAGATGTTTGTTCTTGTTTGAAGCGCTTGCTTCATATTGATGCATTTTAATATCTTTTTGATTTAAGAGTGTTTTCGATGTTTGTCCTGGGAAAGCAGACAAAAGCAGTCAGTAGGAATCGCCGTCTGTCAGCAGACTGTGTGTAATCAGTGCAAACAGCAGCGCTCCAGTCCCAGATTGATAGCAGCTGTGAATGTGGGTCAGAGCGAACGGCGAGGGTCCGTTAGAGTCGGAGTTTGCTCTCCTGCAGGACGGTGTGTGTCGTGTTCAGCGCTGGACTGACAGACGCCGGCAGCGAGTGCTGTGTGTGTTCCTCTGGTCTCCGTCCGCTGTGCTCCTGCTCAGGGAAACTCTGGCGGTGTTCCTGCTTCCACGTGGCATCGGCTGAACTCCTCCAGACTCTGTGTGACTCACTCAGTCTCTGTTTTCATAAGAGAGACGCCAGTTTCCATGCTGAACGTTAGTCTTCAGTCATTCTGCAGCTCCTGTTTAATAATGTTTATAGTCTTTTTTCTTTTGTTGCTATTTTTTGTTTCTATATATCTTTATACATCTTTAGTTTTAGTGTGTCATCTTATTCCTGTTCTATGAATTTATAAGTACATTCTCTGTGCTTTTAAGGCAGAGAATCATTTTCATGTCATTTCATTTATAAAGCACTGCATATGCAGGACAAACTGCTGTACAATCCACAGAAAAACACCAAACCTGTTTTCAGTGTTCAGACACTTGGGTTGAATCTTTCGTCACGTTTTATGTGTGTCTGGATAAACTACTTTTGCACAAATGTCCTACGAATCCAGCAAGTTCATTCTGTTCTTTTAGTAATGAGATGTGTTGTCTATGCTGTAGGGGAGTCTGGAGGACAGCGGGGACCGAAACCTGTGGGACACGAGACACAGACGAGAAGAACGACTGGAGGAGAGTCAGCAGAGCGCCGTGAGTTCAGACGGATAATTCAGACTCATTCAGACTCAGACGACTCAGTTCACAAGTTCAAATGACTCATTCAGACTCAGACGACTTAGTTTACAAGTTCATATGACTCATTCAGACTCAGACGACTCAGTTTGAGTTCATATGACTCATTCAGACTCAGACGACTCAGTTTACAAGTTCAAATGACTCATTCAGACTCAGACGACTCAGTTTGAGTTCATATGACTCATTCAGACTCAGACGACTCAGTTTGAGTTCATATGACTCATTCAGACTCAGACGACTCAGTTTGAGTTCATATGACTCATTCAGACTCAGACGACTCAGTTCACAAGTTCAAATGACTCATTCAGACTCAGACGACTTAGTTCACAAGTTCAAATGACTCTTTCAGACTCAGACAACTCAGTTTACGAGTTCAAATGACTCATTCAAACTCAGGCAACTCAGTTCACAAGTTCAAATGACTCATTCAGACTCAGGCAACTCAGTTCACAAGTTCAAATGACTCATTCAGACTCAGATGACTCAGTTTACGAGTTCATATGACTCATTCAGACTCAGACAACTCTGTTTGAGTTCCTGTGACTCATTCAGACTCAGACGACTCAGTTTACACGTTCCTGTGACTCATTCAGACTCAGACGACTCAGTTTACAAATTCATACAATGAATTCAGACTCAGACGACTCAGTTTACGCGTTCATATGACTCATTCAGACTAAGACGACTCAGTCCACGAGTTCAAATGACTCGTTCACTCAGATTACTCAGTTTATGAAATCATATGACTCATTCAGACTCAGTTCACAAGTTCAAATGACTTATTCAGTCTCAGACGACTCAGTTTATCAGTTCAAATGACTCGTTTAGTTTCAGATGACTCCTTTTACGAGTTCAAATGACTCGTTCAGACTCAGACGCCTTTCATTTTTTGTTTCTCTCTTCTTTGTTACTTTTTTCATTTTTCTTTCTGTCTTTATTCTTTGTTTTTGCATTTTTTCTTTTACTCTCTCAGTGTCAGTGTTTTTCTTCTGAAAATGATATCTGTTGACTGTGCTGTAGGTGAGACTGGAGATGTTTAAGTTCATGTGGCTCATTCAGACTCAGACGACTCAGTTTACACGTTCATGTGACTCATTCAGACTCAGACAACTCAGTTCACGAGTTCAAATGACTCATTCAGACTCAGACGACTCAGTTTGAGTTCATATGACTCATTCAGACTCAGACAACTCAGTTTACGAGTTCAAATGACACATTCAGACTCAGATGACTCAGTTCACAAGTTCATATGCCTTCTTTTTTCTTTGTTTCTGTCTTCATTTTTCTTTCTGTCTTTTATTCTTTGTTTTTGCATTTTTTCTTTTACTCTCTCAGTGTCAGTGTTTTTCTTCTGAAAATGATATCTGTTGACTGTGCTGTAGGTGAGACTGGAGAACACCGGCGACCGAGTCCTGTGGGACATGAGACAGAGACGAGAAGAAGAGAAACGTCTGCAAGAAATCCAGCAGCAGCTGGAGCTCCTGGAGGAGAGTCAGCAGAGCGCTGTGAGTTCAGACGGATCATTCAGATGCATTCAAACTCAGACGACTCAGTTTATGAGTTTAAATGACTCATTCAGACTCAGACGACTCAGTTTGAGTTCATATGACTCATTCAGACTCAGACCCCTCAGTTTACGAGTTCATATGACTCATTCAGACTCAGACGACTCAGTTTACGAGTTCATATGACTCATTCAGACTCAGACGACTCAGTTTAAGTTCATATGACTCGTTCAGACTCAGACGACTCAGTTTACGAGTTCATATGACTCATTCAGACTCAGACGACTCAGTTTGAGTTCAAATGACTCATTCAGACTCAGACGACTCAGTTCACAAGTTCATATGACTCATTCAGACTCAGACGACTCAGTTTGAGTTCAAATGACTCATTCAGACTCAGACGACTCAGTTTACGAGTTCATATGACTCATTCAGACTCAGACGACTCAGTTCACAAGTTCATATGATTTCTTTTTTCTTTGTAAACAAAGAATAAAAGACAGAAAGAAAAATGAAGACAGAAACATTTACATTTATTCATTTAGCAGACGCTTTTCTCCAAACCAACGTACAATTTTTGAAGAATAGAGAAAGCGATTCATCGTGAAGGTTGTTTCTTCATTCTTTCTTTTTCTCTCTCAGTGTCAGTGTTGAAGTGCTTGTCATCAGTGTTTTTCTTCCGCCTCTCTCGTTTGTTTAGTCTGAATCCCTGAGTTTCTGTCAACAGTTTGAAGAGGCATGAGACGTTAAAAGCTTTGCGGAGACTGTTTGATGTAAATGACTGATGAATGATCAGAAGAACTGCAGTATTTCTCTGTTTTAGCTTCACGTGAGCGACTAAATCGTGCGCTCAAGCTCAACCGTTGATGCTTAGCTGAAGTGGATCTGAATGCTGGAGGAAAGAGACGTTCGCGTCTCACTCTCGTGCGCTCACTGACTGTTGTCTGCTGGACCTCACGGACAGAACTGAGTGCTCCGTTGATTCATGAGCTGAAGAGCGCTGGTTCTCTGTTTCGGCTCGTCTGAATCTGAAGGTCTTGGAGCAGGAGTGTGTGTCAGTGTGTGTCAGGAGTGTGTGTGTGTTCACTGGTGCTTCAGCAGCGTCTGTGAGTGTTGTTGAGATGCAGAAGCGTGTGCAGACATGACATCTGTCACACACTCACACTCATCATCATCTGCTATTGATCTGTAATGCAGAGCCGTCTCGTCAGTTTGAGTGTGTGTGTGTGTGAGAGTGATTATGAGTGTGTGAGAGTGTGAGAGTGATTATGAGTGTGTGAGAGTGTGAGAGTGATTATGAGTGTGTGTGTGAGAGTGATTATGAGTGTGAGTGTGAGAGTGATTATGAGTGTGTGTGTGAGAGTGTGAGAGTGATTATGAGTGTGTGTGTGAGAGTGATTATGAGTGTGAGTGTGAGAGTGATTATGAGTGTGTGTGTGAGAGTGATTATGAGTGTGAGTGTGAGAGTGATTATGAGTGTGTGTGTGAGAGTGATTATGAGTGTGTGAGAGTGTGAGAGTGATTATGAGTGTGTGTGTGAGAGTGATTATGAGTGTGAGTGTGAGAGTGATTATGAGTGTGTGTGTGAGAGTGATTATGAGTGTGTGTGTGAGAGTGTGAGAGTGATTATGAGTGTGTGTGAGTTTGTGTGTGTGTGTGTGTGTGTGTGTGAGTGTTAGGTGATTATGTCGGTGGTAAATTCTATTGACGCTTGTACCCTGAGGAAATCTCTTATCCCTTTTAACTCAAATGTTTCTGGAAAACAACTGTCACGCTGCTGTAAAAGTGTCTTGTTGTTCACGTCCAGCTCTGATTGAGTGCCGTTGTTCTCCTGACAGTCTGAGGATCAGCTGAGGAATCTGCTGCTGGAGTGTGAGGAAGAAATCCTGCGATCTCCTTCAGGCTCGTCATGCGACGCTTCTCTCGGGACGATCTCGGCTCTGCTCGCGTCTCCCTGTCTCTCCAGCTGCGACCTCACGGAGATCCTGACAAACACACTGAAAACGCCATGAAATATGAATGTTCTTCTGTTTCATATTTTGCACCGGTTCTTAATCATTGTTGTATAGTTGCACAATAAGGACACGCAAGTGTGTGTGTCATTGCGTCTCTGATCTGTTTGCCAGCGACAGCATCACAATCAGACCGAAGAACAGCTAAAAGGGACAAAATAAAATGTTCCTTTTCAAAAATCAAACCAATATGTCTTTTTATTCTCATCATGAGCTTTTGATTAACTCAAAAAAATATAAATGGATCAAATCCATCTGAACTGCCTGACCGCGTTCTCCTGTTCGTTCTTCATACATGGATTACAGAACCTGAGATAAATAATTATGCGTTTCATATCACGGCTCGTTAACATCACACACATTCACACACACTACTGTAAAGCATCTATGCATGAAACGATGCTGAAAATTCATCTCTGATCAAAGATTTCACAATCTGACGAGCAGAAAATCCTCTGAAAGCATGAATGCGTGTCCAGAGATGAGAGGGTGAAGGTGAGGTGTCGTGTTCCTACGGACGAGTTTCAGCGACTCCGGCATTCCCGGCATTCCTGCCCTTGAAGGGGATCCGTGTGTTTGCTGATAAATGATCCCAGGGTTTCACGAGGAACATTCAGAGGAACTAAAAACACCCTTTTACCCAAATGAGCTTTTATTGTAGCAGTAACTATAAACCGACTCACAGCCACAGACAGCAGAGCTAAAAAGGGCTGCGTTGAGATTTATAGAGTAAATCAGGCCTATATTTAAGTCTGTCTGTCAGGGAAGATGCAAGTTCAGCCGATTCTGCAGTTTAAAGTGATTTTCAGTGGTTTTAATGAACTACAAAAACAAAAAGCATTGTCATTTTTACTCAATTTATTGTTCATTTACATTTTACAAAATTATTGATAAGAATTAAACAACGTTATTGTGTAAAACTGATAACAATACTGACATTGAAGCATCTTTAAACACAGAAATCAAAGAATATCCTCATCAGTGTGCAAACAGTTTATACAAATTCTTCCAATGTCAGGTTACTGTTCATTATAAATTATTTAAATAGCATATATCTACACATATGACATAAAAAAACCTTTACCAATAACTTACTTAAAAAAACATCATTAATTAGGCACAAACTATATTAACAACTTTCCATTCATGTTCTACTGGGGCATCTCGTCCAAAAAGTGTATTTACAGAAGGAATATTTCACTAACAGTAGCTCTGGAACAAAATAGAAATTACTTATAAATGGCACTACTATAATTAGTAATTTTTGTTGAGTTTAATTATAGAACAGTGAGGTAATATTGTTTACATTATATTTTAGTTCATGTGAATTGAGTCCGCCGGTTCCTCCGGGCCTGAAGGAAACGCTCTCAAACGCTTCTCTTGGTTTGTTTCAGTCATCAGTGGCTCTGAGATTAACCCATTTCCTCTCAATACAATAAATAATTCCACTTCCTTCTCCATCTATGCTCGTCTAGAACCACAAAAACTATGAAGCTCATCGGGACATCTGAGCATTAATCTAAGACGTGAACTTCCTCCTTGAAGGTCCTTCTAGCCCTGAGAAAGACTCTCTAAACAGTGAAGTTCAGACTCTTTGGTCGATGATGGAGAGCAGAAGGGGATCATTGAGTCCTGAAGAGCTGAACGTCTCAATGACAAACGTTCATGCAGAAGAACATCCGGCTATCCAACAGTTCCTCCCGTGGGATCTCAAACCCACCGGGATCAACGCAGGAGAAGGTTTTAATCAGTTCGCAAGCGACTCCTTTCTGTCACGATCGTAGTTCACATTACAGAAGAGCTTCCCTTTACCCACACAATGATAAGAAATAAGGAACCGGTTGAGATGAGTGTTGATGACCAGATCCTGTGGTCTTCGTTTAGATTGACAGTTTTTGCTCTCCACGCTTGGATCCTCGTTCCCACCACAGTAGAGAGTTTTATAACACACAGCACATTTAAACCAACAGAAAAGAACGGACAGCGGCACATCCGTCGAGAAACCGATGATGGTGTCGTTATACATCTGCAAGACAGTGAACGCTCATGAGCTTTGCTATTAAGCCACTAATGGCAAAACGCCATATTCTTTAAAGCCATTTAAATGACTTACCTCTGCATCCGTATTTGAGGTCTGAGAAGTAAACCATCTCTTGAGAGAAGACGAAGAGGCCGAGTCTTCCTCCAGCATACGTCTTGTCATAGATGCTTCCTGAATCAGCCATGACTTTCTTGCCTTCATACATAACAACTCTGGAAAAAGAAGAGGAGTGAGTAAAGCGGCTTTAGCTGTTGGTTCGTGACCAAGACAAATCCTGATCCAAGCTGAGCATCCACACACACCTGATGTGTCCAGTTTCGGGTCTGTGGATCAGCTGCCATCTGTAGGCGGTGTAATCCTTCCAGCCAATGTTCTTCGGATCGTGCCAAAGGGTGCGCACCTGCAAACGGGGCGGAATAAAGTGAGCGGGACATTTCAAAACCCAACATCCCTCGAGCGTTCAGCTTGAGAACGATACGCACCTGCCCTTCCGTGTTTCCGGTGTGCCACAAAGCGTTCCTGAGATGCTCACCCGGCCCTGTCGTGGAGTTCACTACTTTAATGGACAGGCCGGAGTAACCCTGGGCTTTGGTTGGCGTGTGAGACCAGTAGGTCTGTGTGATCTGTTTCCACATCACCACGTAGAAGCGTGAGCTGGATTGGTAGCCAAACACGAAGCCGGCGTAGTCGTCATCACGGTCCGTGTTGATGAAGAACGTGCCGCTGAAGTCCACGGCGTTGAACTCATCATAACCTGAGGAACAGCAAGAAGAACGTCAATACTTGCATGTAGATGAACGTTCACTTGCATGTAGTGTCTCTCAAGCGCTTACCAACGGCAATGCCGGGATCGCAGTTGACGGTCTGCAGAAGCTCTTTGCCCTGGTGACGGACAACCCAGTTGGGGTCGATTTGGGAAGTTCCCGTGGGATCGAGGGGAACCATCTGGAACCTCGTGAAATCCGTTGCACTAATGGCAGAGTTCTCTGGGCAAACGTCATGAATATCCAGCACGTTATCTGCATCAAAGTCGTACTGGCAAGGGTCGCCTCGGCCATCACCTGCACAGGAGCAGAGAGAGGAAAGCTCAGCTTATTCCTGCACACATCGAATCACCCCAACCCTGAAACCAGTGCTCGACTCACTGTCCGAATCCACTTGATCCGGGTTGAAGGCGAGTTTGCAGTTGTCTTTGTCGTCAGGTATCCCATCATTGTCATCGTCGTGATCGCAGGCGTCGCCCTTGCCGTCCTTGTCGTGGTCGGCCTGGTTGGCGTTGGGGATGTAGGGGCAGTTGTCGAGGTTGTTCTGATGCCCGTCCTCATCGATGTCCTGGTTGCTGTCACACTTGTCTCCAACGTTGTCAGAGTCAGAGTCAATCTGTGACATGACATTGATTAATGCAAAGCCTTTATCCGTGTCTTAACCGCGTCTTAAAAAGCAAGCCGAAGTGTGTCACCTGGTCAGGGTTGTGCTCCAGCGGGCAGTTGTCACAGTGATCACCGACTCCATCCCAGTCAGAGTCTCTCTGGTCAGTGTTGTACACATATGGACAGTTGTCCTTCTCATTCAGAATGCCTAGACAAATAAATGACAATGATTCCTTGCAAAGCCTTCTATATCCTTCCTGTGTCCTGAGATACACGGCGTGCGACTCACCATCTCCGTCGATGTCCACGGCACATGCATCACCCTCGCCGTTGTTGTCGGTGTCGGTCTGCTCTGGGTTGCTGTCATACGGGCAGTTATCACATCGGTCGCCAACTTGATCATTGTCCTGGTCGTACTGTCTTGGGTTGAAGATGAACGGGCAGTTGTCCTAGTTCAAAACAAGAAGATCCAGCCAAGTCAGTGAAGAAAACATATGATAGAAAAACATCTGGAGCCGTTCTCTACCTCAACCACCAAAATTTATAAATACACTCGCAAATCATAGCGAAGCACTAAACTAAATGAATGCCTTAAGCGATATGCCATGGACGTGACGTTTAGGACACAGCTGTGCAGGAATTCAGCGTTTGGCTGCGAGACAACTGACTGTTTGTTTGCCCAGTCAGATTTATTGGCTGAATTATGGATGTTAAACCAAGGGATCCAGCACATCTGGAAGGAAGCCACCACTCTTTTGTTCACTTTATTCTTTCTTTTCTAGTCAGTAGCATGCTAACTCTAAACGCTCTTGCAGTAGAAGAATGTGTTTACGACTCACCCCTTCATCAGGGATCCCATCATTGTCATCATCATTGTCACAAGCATCTCCAGTTCCATCTTTGTCGTAGTCTTCTTGCCCAGAGTTGGGAAGGTCAGGACAGTTGTCCTAAAATACGACATGTTTTGATGAAGATTTCATTGTAAGCTCATTGTACAACGAGATAGAGTAAGGAAACAGTCGCATACCTTCTTGCAGTGGTAGGTGGCGTTTTCCACACAGAGGAGGTCCATGTTTGGCCAGCCGTCCAGGTCAGAGTCTCCTCCGCAGATGTAACCATTCCCAGCGTAGCCTGGCTTACATTCGCAGCGGTACATGATGTCGGAGAAGATTCCCAGGTAGATGCAGTTGGCATTCTTATTGCAGTCATGGCTGCCATCCTCACATGGGTTTCTTGGTGTGCAAACCTGTCAAGTTTATGGAGGTTAGCATTTCATGACAGGAGAAAGAACTGGGCCTTCCCAATGTTGACATTGTTTTAGAGCGTTCTAACCTGTTTGTTGGCAACGGCCTGCTCCGTTCCCCTGCCGAAGGGCTGCTTTCCGTTGTAGCGCGGTGGGCAGGGCAGGCAGTTGTACCCCGGTTCTGTGTTCTCACACTGATGGACTCCATTGAGCACAAAACAGGCGTCTGGAACTTCTTTGCACTGCAGATACCAAAATTAAGAATATTTAGAAACACCAGTATCTTCATTCAGAAGTGCGTGTCTCATTAGCATCACACTCTCACCTCATCAATGTCTTGACATTGGACTCCATTCCCAGTGTATCCGCCCGGACACTCACCGCACATCCAGGAGCCATCAGGGAAGCTAGTGCATTTGGTGCCGGCGAAGCACGGGTTCGAGAGACACCCATCTGTTCATGATAGCATGGAAGTCTGTTATTTTTGTGTTACAAGAATCTTTAGATTTATCCTTAACAATGAAGCACGTCTCACCAACGGGACACGACTGGGCGTTGCACAAACGGCTTCCTTTGGAGTCACCCAGACATTCTTTTCCACCGTATTTGGGAGCGGGACTGTTACACAAGCGGTGTCTACGCTGCAGTCCTCCACCGCACGTGACGGAGCAAGAGTCCCAGGGTGACCAGGGTCCCCAACCTCCATTCACTGTGATAGAGGGAAATGCCATTGGGTTTTCAGTACAGTAATACCTTGAGATATGAGCATCCTGACATACGAGTATTCAGAGATATGAGTGAATATTTGAGATACGAGCAGCTTCCAGACGCTAGAGGTGTTCAGCACTCGCAGCAGCTCAAGCTCCTCATTTATGGGTAATTGCATATGATCTCCACTAGAGGCAGCTTGGTTTTACAGCGGGGGTTACCGGGGGCAACGAGTGATTCACCAGTATTAAGCTGGGAGCAGCACGAGTTATGAGTGTTCAATAATAATACATATGAGCTTCTGAGTCTATCAAATACACAACACGGGAAGAAACACTACACTTCCAATTATACAATTGTTTTTGCATCATCTACAGAATGTCACAGGAATCTACGTTATCCCTCCCCTTAATCCTACATCATTAGCCGCTACTGTATCATCTGTCTCGAAGGCAAGAAGTCATAATTAAAACCTCATTTTATTTTATATCACAGGAAAAATGGAAAAAGGAAAAAAAATTAATGGAAAAGTATATCCTTATATACTACAATTGTGTGTGTGTGTCTCTATAGCAATTAAAAACATGCTTTTTCCATTGTTATTAGCACTAATAAGGGTGTAGATTAAATAAAGATTTGAGATACGAGCAATTAGAGTTATGAGCTCGTCCTGGAACGGATTGTGCTCGTATCTCAAGGTATTACTGTACTGTTATGTGGAAAACACTCACCTGGGCACGGGGCCATCTGGCATGGTTCAGTCTGCCGACCATCTCCCTCGCAGTCTTTGCCACCCATCTGAGGCGTTGGGGAATTGCATAGCCGGATGCGAGTGATGACGCCCTCGCCACACGTGACTGAGCAGGAAGACCAGGGAGACCAGTGGCTCCAGCCACCATCCTGCTTGACTGCATGAAAACAGGGATAAGAGTTAAACATGTGCATCTTACTCAACCCACTTCGAACCAGTGAGCATGGGAGGCGGGCACAGTAAAAAGGATGCTAAAGACTCTTAGGGCAAGGGAAGCTTTACACTGACAGCTCTTATTGGCCTACATTACTCTCATCCGGGTCACGGCACCAAATATAACCAGACTTACTTGACCTGCTCTGAGCAGGATTCTAACATCTAACCTCGGTTGCTAGCGTCAGTCGTTAGCGGAGCTCTCGAGTCCAGGGGTTTGAGGTTATTTGCGGTTATATGAGGTTTACATGCACAGCTCTCAGTTCATCATGCGTGTTGTTAAACTCACAGCGTTTGTCGCATTCTTGCGTGTAACAGTCTCTCGTCTGGACAGATGTGCCATCGCAGTTGCTGTTGATTCGGTCACAGGAGCGTCCGCGCTGCTGAATGCCTCTGCCACAGGTCACCGAACAGTGTGTCCATTCGGACCAGGGCGACCAGCCGTCCTCTGCACCCGCATCACTCGCTTGAGGAGGAGAATCAGAGAAGCAGGGACACCAAATGAGTTCAAATATCAGACGAACAATGACCTACATAGTGTTGAAATCTAACATCTGGACTCACGTGTGCCGCAGCGTGGGCAGCATTCACCATCTGGGACAGTGGCGTTGGCGCAGGGCATGAGAGGGCAGGAGATTTCACGACACACAGTGGCCGAGTTCTGTGAAATATTTGAAGCAAGTTTAATGA
>JAWRVZ010000137.1:35000-67500 GCA_037043235.1 Rhodeus uyekii
AATCCTTCTGAATAGACTTGAAAACTATGTTGGCATTAGTGGAGTTGCATTAGCCTGGTTCAAATCATACTTATCTGACCGTTATCAGTTTGTAGCAGTAAATGAGGAGATGTCATATCGGTCACGGGTTCAGTATGGAGTTCCTCAAGGTTCAGTACCAGGACCATTGCTTTTCACCCTGTACATGCTTCCTTTGGGTGCAGTTATTAGGAAGCATGGCATTAGCTTTCATTGTTACGCTGATGATACTCAGCTCTATATTTCTTCTCATCCTGATGAAACGAACAAATTCACTAAATTAACAGAATGCATAACCGATATAAAAAATTGGATGACTAATAACTTTCTACTGCTTAATTCTGAAAAAACAGAGATTCTAATTATTAGACCAAAAAGTTCAGCATGTAATAATCTAGACTACTGCCTAACACTTGATGGCTTTTCTGTCAAGTCTTCGTCGTCAGTTAGAAACCTGGGTGTGCTCTTTGATACCAATCTTTCATTTGAAAGCCATGTTTCTAGCATCTGTAAAACGGCATTCTTCCATCTTAAAAATATATCTAAATTGCGACATATGCTATCTAAGACAAATGCGGAAAAGTTAGTTCATGCGTTCATGAGTTCAAGGCTAGATTATTGTAATGCTCTACTAGGTGGTTGCCCTGCACGCTTAATAAACAAATTCCAGCTGGTCCAAAATGCAGCAGCTCGAGTTCTTACTAGAACCAGGAAGTATGAGCATATTAGCCCAGTTCTGTCAAACCTGCACTGGCTTCCTATTAAACAGCGAATACATTTTAAAATCTTGCTAATTACTTACAAAGCATTAAATGGTTTAGCTCCACAGTACTTGAGCGATCTCTTAACACATTATAGTCCTTCACGTCTATTGCGATCCCAAAATACTGACCAGTTTATGATACCTAGAATATCAAAGTCAACTGCTGGCGGTCGATCCTTTTCCTATTTAGCTCCTAAACTCTGGAACAGTCTTCCTAATACAGTTCGGGAAGCAGACACACTCTGTCAGTTTGAATCTAGACTAAAAACACATCTCTTCAACCTGGCATACACATAACACATTATACATACATTTTTAATCCAAATCATGTAAAATGATTGTTAGGCTGCATAATTTAGATAAGCCGGAACACCTGATAACACCTGATGTACTCGATACATCAGAAGAAGAATGGCATCTACGCTGACATTGGTCTCTGTTTATTCCGAGGTTATCATGGTCAGCTGGATCCGGGCCGTATCCAGATCAGATGAAGGACCTGCACCTGGACACAAGCACAGCACACACACACACACACTCACACACTGCCCTGAAGTGTCTGCGGAGACCGTGACTCTACTAAACCCTCCCCGGTGTAGATTATGAACCCATCTCCAATCGGACCAAATTGGACTTCATATTGGACTTGAATTGTTGTATAATAATCATGCACGGTTTGGCTGTTGGCCAGAGGAGAACTGGTCCCCCGACTGAGCCTGGTTTCTCCCAAGGTTTTTTCTCCATTCTATTCTTCATTCGTTACGTCACCTGCCGGAGTTTTGGTTCCTTGCCGCTGTCGCCTATGGCTTGCTCAGTTGGGGAAACTTAACACTTAAAATTCATCAATTGTATTGATTCAGCTGCTCTTTTGGGGCTTCTGTTCAGCCAAACAAACTTTGTTTATATTGTTTTTCCTGTAAAGCTGCTTTGAAACAATCTACATTGTAAAAAGCGCTATATAAACTAGATAGAGGAAGTTTATTTTATAAACTTCAGTTGGCTTGAGAAAGCCTAGCCTGAAAGTTTAAATTAGTTGTAAAAGCTTCAAGCTTGAAAAGTTTTAAGAGTTTAAACTTTAAAACAAGTCGCTAACAAGATTTATTTGGAGATTACTGATGATTCAGTTGGTCAGTGAATGGCGCCAATAGACCCAACCCCCATGTCTCTACGACTTTCTGATGCAGAGATATAGGTCTGGCTAAACGGTTGCTAGGGTACTTTTTTTGGTTGCTAAGGAGTGGCTAAGCCCCTGCCATTGATGTCACTTCAAAGGCTGCTTGTCAGTATGAACGATATAAACCAACCACAACGCCTCTACGACATTCAGAACTGAAGATATCTCGCTTTGCATTTGGTTGCTAAGGTGCTCGATAATGGTTGCTAGGGCGTGGCTAGGAAGTGTTGAAAACATTGGTGATTGGCAGTTTGCCAGTTTGGGATGGGTTGCTAAGGTGCTCTAAATGGTTGCTAGGGCGTGGCTTAATAGCTTCACTGTGATCCTGAGACACTCATTGGTCGCCTGAGTAAAATGAGCCCTCCCCCTTGTCTCTGTGACGCTGTGCTGCAGAGATATGTTCAATTCAAAATCCCTATGCATTTTGCCATAGTAGATGGTGTTTCATGGGACAGCCTTCCCCATTCATCTCTATGGGGCAAATTTGGGCAGCTCTAGCACCCCAGGGGTACAACTTTTACCCCATTGTGTGGTATGTTCTTACAGAGGCTGTCAGCCTCTTCAAATGTGGCGAGTTTCATCTTTTTACAAATTCCTCGCTCCGAGTTATTAATCATCAAAGTTCGTCGCAATGTTAAGTCAATGGGATTTTTCGGCTGCTTTTTCGCCCCTGGGGCGAACACCGTACCCGCGATCCCTTAGAAACGATATAGCAACTCAAGTCAGAACAGGTCTGAAGTCTGAGCAGAGTTTAGTGGTTGTAGCTTTAAAGCTCTAGGAGGAGATTCTTTTAGAATTTTAGGTAAGAAGAAAAATAATATTAAAAATAACTAGATAGAGGAAGTTTATGATATAAACTTCAGTTGGCTTGAGAAAGCCTATCCTGAAAGTTAAATTTATTTGTAAAAGCTTAAAAAGTTGTTTAAGTTTACAGATAGATAGATGGAAAGAATTAGATCTTGAGCATATATACACTTGTTAGTTATTGCCTTGCGTTGTTTCTAGGCAGTTACTAAGGTGTCGTTATGTTCTTTGATCATAATTTAATCTTTAATCAATTGATGATCAATTTTGCTAGCAAGATTTAGAATGAATTCCGAAGTCATTAGCAACAATTAACATAAATAAGCATGTTGCTGGCAAGAATTCGCTGAATTAGCATATTGGTAGCAAGATTTATTGTTAATTAACAAGTTGCTATCAAGATTTAGCATGATCTAGCATGTCACTAGTGAGAATTTGCGTGATCTAGCATGTTGCTAGCAAGATTTAACGTTAATTAACAAGACGCTATTGACATTTAGTGTGAACTAACATGTCGCTAGTGAGATTTGTTAATTCGTAGGTCGCTTGTGAGATTTAACATGAGTTAACATGTCACTGACGAGAATGAATGTTATTTAACAAGTCACTAGTGAGATTTAATGTTTTAAAGAACACAAGAGTCAGTTGACGCAGAGACTGGAGGTTATTGATGATTCAGCTGAACAGTGAGTGGTCTGAAATATCAAAGAATAATAATGAATATTAAATATAAATCTAAAATAAACAACATTTACATTGATAATAAACATGAGTAAATTATTAATTGATTACAGAAGTGTTGCAATACTTGGTTAGTGCACAAAATGGCATCTAGGGTACATACATGGAGTTTTTTCATCAAGAGGGATCATCGGTGTTGTAACGAAATACCAAAAAATAAATAACAATGCTTTTTGATCCCCAAAGTGTTGGAAAATTGCAGTTAGTTTATAAAAATGTTTACGGTTTAATTACATCCTTGGCTTTTAACGGTCAGTTTTCACTAATGTGAATAATACTTTGTTTTATTTCTATTTTAAAGATTTAATTAAGCATTATTAATATAGTCTTGCCACTTTCAAAACAGACTGCAGTTACACTACATGTATATGGAGCCCTTTATACATTTATTTACTATATAAATGTGTGTATAGATAGATAGATATGTATGTGTATATATATATATATATATATATATATATATATGTGTGTGTGTGTGTGTGTGTGTGTATAAAGCCTTTCTTCATGTGAAATAAAATAACTTAAATATTAGTATTTCTTAAATCATTCCTGCACAATTACAATGGGGATAGTAATGCTGTTTTTTTCTAATCTCAAGCAGTTTTCAGATTGAATCGATCTGCCATGTCAGACTTCAGTTCAACACGGCAATTATAGCAGATAAAGGAATCAAGGCAATGTAATATTTACTCAGGCATAAGTTATAAATAAACTTAAGTGCTTTGACGCGAGTGCGCGAGGACGCGCGTTTGAAGTTCATTGAGAGTTGCCGTTCCCATAGTAATCTACTCAGCGGGCGAAAGCCTTTGCCGAGTAAACACGAATGAGAGTCAGAATTTGGACATATAAGTACATAAATCTTCAAGGAAACACGCTGCAGCGGTTACTTGATAATCGGAAACAATTTCCGTTTGATCATAAACTCTCTCACATAAATCTATTTTAGGAGATTATGATCTCTCTCTCCAGCAGTAATGGCGTCTTTGAAAAGCTTTGAGGCTTTGAATTGCAGCGCTCTGATTCGTTCAAACTTCAGTGCTCTCACTGACAGGGGTGTAATTTTGTGATATTATGTATGTAAAATAGAGAGATTTAACTTACTAATTAAAGTAAAAAATCGATTGTAGACCTGCAAGTTTTTTTTCAGGATTTAAAAAGATAAAATGCATGCCCATTGGAATGGACATGTTCACACATACTGTATTGAAAAGTATTATATATCAGGTGTAATGTTGTGATGTTACCAACAGATGGAGTGGACGCTCTATCTAAAATTCAGTTTTCACTTCATTAGTGAAAGTCTATGGAGATTTTATGACTTTAATCTTCAGTTTTATCAAAAATCATAAGTCTGATCAGTCTGAAAAGGGATAGCAACTCAAGTCAGAACAGGTCTGAAGTCTGAGCAGAGTTTAGTGGTTGTAGCTTTAAAGCTCTAGGAGGAGATGCTCTGAGAATTTTAGGTAAGAAGAATAATAATAACTAGATAGAGGAAGTTTATGATATAAACTTCAGTTGGCTTGAGAAAGCCTAGCCTGAAAGTTAAATTTATTTGTAAAAGCTTAAAAAGTTTTGAAAGTTTACAGATGGATAGATGGAAAGAATTAGATCTTGAGCATATATACTCTTGTTAGTTATTGCCTTGCGTTGTTTCTAGGCAGTTACTAAGGTGTCGTTATGTTCTTTGATCATAATTTAATCTTTAATCAATTGATGATCAATTTTGCTAGCAAGATTTAATGTTAATTATCTTGTTGCTAGCAAGATTTAGTATGAATTCCGAAGTCATTAGCAACATTTAACATAAATAAGCATGTTGCTGGCAAGAATTTGCTGAATTAGCATATTGTTAGCAAGATTTATCGTTAATTAGCTTGAAAAGTTTTGAGAGTTTAAACTTAAAAATAAGTTATAATTATGCTTTTTGATCCTCAAAGTGTTGGAAAATTGTAATTAGTTTATAAAAATGTTTACGGTTTAATTACATCCTTGGCTTTTAACGGTCAGTTTTCACTAATGCAAAAAATACTTTGTTTAATTTCTATTTTAAAGCTGTAATTAAGCATTATTAGTATAGGCTAATCACTTTCAAAAGAGACTGCAGTTACACTGCATGTATATGTAGCCTTTTATATATACTAAATAGATGTGTATGTGTATATATATATATATATATATATAATATGTATAGAGGTGTGTGTGTGTGTATATATATATATATGATACTGTGAATAATACTTTGTTTTATTTCTATTTTAAAGCTGTAATTAAGCATTATTAATATAGGCTAATCACTTTCAAAAGAGACTGCAGTTACACCACAGTTACACTATATGTAGCCTTTTATATATACGAAATAGATGTGTGTGTATGTGTGTATATATATATATATATATATATATATATATATATATAAATAAATGGTACTGTGATACTGTGAATAATACTTTGTTTTATTTCTATTTTAAAGATGTAATTAAGCATTATTTATGTAGTCTTACCACTTTCAAAACAGACAGCAGTTACACTGAATGTATATGGAGCCCTTTATATTTACAATATAAATGTAGATAGATATGCATGTATGTGTGTGAATAGATTTAGGCGCTATAAATAAACGTAGGCGCTTAGGCGTGGACGCGCGAATGCGGGAGGACGCGCGTATATGGAGCCTCTAATACATACTTTTTAGATGTATATGTAAATCCTTCCTTCATGGGAAACAAACTTAAATATTAGTATTTTTAAAATAATTCCTGCTAAAGTACAATGAGGAGAGTAATGCAGTTTTTTCTAATCTCAAGCAGTTTTCAGATTGACTCGATCTGCCATGTCAGACTTCAGTTCAACACGGCAATTATAGCAGATAAAGGAATCAACGCAATGTAATATTTGTATAAAGCCTTCCTCCATGGGAAACAAAATAACTTAAATATTAGTATTTTTTAAATAATTCCTGCTCATGTAATGCAGCAGAGTAATGCAGTTTTTTTTAATCTCAAGCAGTTTACAGTTTGAATCGATCTGCCATGTTTTTTTGCATCCTTTAAAAATCTTATTTCATTTACTGTTTAAGTGTTCACAAAACATCGATCTATCAGCGAATCTGCTCAGGAAGCGCGTTTGAACTCGAGAACAGGAGTCAGACTTTAGTTAAAAGCAGATAAAAGAATTAACACAATGTAACTATATACTCAAGAATTAGTTATAAATAACTTTGACTGTTAGACGCTGCATTTGAAGAGAGTCAGCGCGCGCGCTGCTCAGGGAAGCCTTTTCCAATGTATATTGACTCACGAGCGAGAGTCAGAATTCGGCAATAAAGTACATAAATGAGCGCTATAAATAAACGTAGGTGCTTAGACGGTTATGCTTTGGCGCGAGTCCAGGAGGACGCGCGTTTAAACTTCACTTACCTTCCCCATAGTAATGTACTCCTTTGCCGAGTAAAGACGAATGAGAGTCAGAATTTGGCCATATAAGTGCATAAATCTTCAAGGAAACACGCTGCAGCGGTTACTTGATAATCGGAAACAATTTCCGTTTGATCATAAACTCTCTCACATAAATCTATTTTAGGAGATTATGATCTCTCTCTCCAGCAGTAATGGCGTCTTTGAAAAGCTTTGAGGCTTTGAATTGCAGCGCTCTGATTCGTTCAAACTTCAGTGCTCTCACTGACAGGGGTGTAATTTTGTGATATTATGAATGTAAAATAGAGAGATTTAACTTACTAATTAAAGTAAAAAATCGATTGTAGACCTGCAAGTTTTTTTTCAGGATTTAAAAAAATAAAATGCATGCCCATTGGAATGGACATGTTCACACATACTGTATTGAAATGTATTATATATCAGGTGTAATGTTGTGATGTTACCAACAGATGGAGTGGACGCTCTATCTAAAATTCAGTTTTCACTTCATTAGTGAAAGTCTATGGAGATTTTATGACTTTAATCTTCAGTTTTATCAAAAATCATAAGTCTGATCAGTCTGAAAAGGGATAGCAACTCAAGTCAGAACAGGTCTGAAGTCTGAGCAGAGTTTAGTGGTTGTAGCTTTAAAGCTCTAGGAGGAGATGCATTGAGAATTTTAGGTAAGAATAATAATAATAATAATAATAATAATAATAAGTTTAGATACAATATCACTAAGTTGGCTTTCTCAAGCCAACTTAACTAGATAGAGGAAGTTTATGATATAAACTTCAGTTGGCTTGAGAAAGCCTATTGTGAAAGTTAAATTTATTTGTAAAAGCTTAACAAGTTGTTTAAGTTTACAGATAGATAGATGGAAAGAATTAGATCTTGAGCATATATACACTTGTTAGTTATTGCTTTGCGTTGTTTCTAGGCAGTTACTAAGGTGTCGTTATGTTCTTTGATCATAATTTAATCTTTAATCAATTAATGATCAATTTTGCTAGCAAGATTTAATGTTAATTATCTTGTTGATAGCAAGATTTAGTATGAATTCCGAAGTCATTAGCAACATTTAACATAAATAAGCATGTTGCTGGCAAGAATTAGCTGAATTAGCATATTGGTAGCAAGATTTATTGTTAATTAACAAGTTGCTATCAAGATTTAGCATGATCTAGCATGTCACTAGTGAGAATTTGCGTGATCTAGCATGTTGCTAGCAAGATTTAACGTTAATTAACAAGACGCTATTGACATTTATTGTGAACTAACATGTCGCTAGTGAGATTTGTTAATTCGTAGGTCGCTTGTGAGATTTAGGCCACGTCCACACGATGCCGGCGCGTTCCCTATCCGATCTTTTTTTTCCTCGTTCAAAAAAAAATATCAGCGTCCACACGATACCACTGAAACCGACTGAATCCGGTGTAGTTTATATGCCAGACCAGTATGGGGCGCTGTAATTCTGCCACAGATAATACACTATACACAGAGAAGACGACCTTGAGCATGCGCATTGTTGTTGCTGTTCAGTGTTGCCAGATTGCTAGTTACCTTTTTGTCACGTCCGATCGGGAAAAAATGCATTGGGCTGGTTGATCAAATTTGGGATGGTTTTTGATGCATAAAATCGCTCAATATTTTTCATTATTTATAAGAGTACGCACTTTGGGCTGGTATTTTTTTAAATTGGAGGGTTTTAAGCTGTAGCTGCGCTGGAATCTTCAGTACAATCTGGCAACACTGTTGCTGTTACTGTGACGCAGCCGGCACGTGATGTGATGACATCATCGGTAAACAAAAAAATATACGGATTGGCCGTCCACACGAGTCCGCAAGGGTGTCGGATTCAGATCTATCCACTTTAGGACCCGGTATCAAAAGAGAGCGGATTCAGTCTCCCAAATCGCCGGATCAGTGTGGACGGAACGCCAATCCGATAAGAAATGTGTGCGGATGCAGTGATCCGCGTCTCCGTGTGGACGGGGCCTTAACATGAGTTAACATGTCACTGACGAGAATGAATGTTATTTAACAAGTCACTAGTGAGATTTAATGTTTTAAAGAACACAAGAGTCAGTTGACGCAGAGACTGGAGGTTATTGATGATTCAGCTGAACAGTGAGTGGTCTGAAATATCAAAGAATAATAATGAATATTAAATATTAATCTAAAATAAACAACATTTACATTGGTAATAAACATGAGTAAATAATTAATTGATTACAGAAGTGTTGCAATACTTGGTTAGTGCACAAAATGGCATCTAGGGAACATACATGGAGTTTTTTCATCATGAGGGATCATCGGTGTTGTAACGAAATACCAAAAAATAAATAACAATGCTTTTTGATCCCCAAAGTGTTGAAAATTGCAATTAGTTTATAAAAATGTTTACGGTTTAATTACAACCTTGGCTTTTAACGGTCAGTTTTCACTAATGTGAATACTTTGTTTTATTTCTATTTTAAAGATGTAATTAAGCATTATTAATATAGTCTTACCACTTTCTAAACAGACTGCAGTTCCACTGCATATATATGGAGCCCTTTATACATTTATTTACTATATAAATGTGTGTATAGATAGATATGTATGTGTGTGTATATATATATATATATATATATGTATATGTATATATATATATATATATATATGTATGTGTGTGTGTGTGTATAAAGCCTTTCTTCATGTGAAATAAAATAACTTAAATATTAGTATTTCTTAAATAATTCCTGCTAAAGTACAATGAGGAGAGTAATGCTGTTTTTTCTAATCTCAAGCAGTTTTCAGATTGAATTGATCTGCCATGTCAGACTTCAGTTCAACACGGCAATTATAGCAGATAAATGAATCAACGCAATGTAATATTTGTATAAAGCCTTCCTCCATGGGAAACAAAATAACTTAAATATTAGTATTTTTAAAATAATTCCTGCTCATGTAATGCAGCAGAGTAATGCAGTTTTTTTGAACTCAAGCAGTTTACATTTTGAAGCGATCTGCCATCGTTTTTGCATCCTTTTAAATACCTTATTTCATTTATTGTTTAAGTGTTCACAAAACATCGATCTATCAGCGAATCTGCTCAGGAAACGCGTTTGAACTCGAGAACAGGAGTCAGACTTTAGTTAAAAGCAGATAAAAGAATTAACACAATGTAACTATATACTCGAGAATTAGTTATAAATAACTTTGACTGTTAGACGCTGCATTTGAAGAGAGTCAGCGCGCTCTGCTCAGGGAAGCCGTTTACATGTGTCTTCCCCATGCAAACACGAGCGAGAGTCAGAATTCGGCAATAAAGTACATAAATGAGCGCTATAAATAAACTTAGGCGATTAGACGGTTATGCTTTGGCGCGAGTCCAGGAGGACGCGCGTTTAAACTTCACTTACCTTCCCTATAGTATCATAGTGCTCAACAGCGAAAATCCTTTGCCGAGTAAAGACGAATGAGAGTCAGAATTTGGCCATATAAGTGCATAAATCTTCAAGGAAACACGCTGCAGCGGTTACTTGATAATCGGAAACAATTTCCGTTTGATCATAAACTCTCTCACATAAATCTATTTTAGGAGATTATGATCTCTCTCTCCAGCAGTAATGGCGTCTTTGAAAAGCTTTGAGGCTTTGAATTGCAGCGCTCTGATTCGTTCAAACTTCAGTGCTCTCACTGACAGGGGTGTAATTTTGTGATATTATGAATGTAAAATCGAGAGATTTAACTTACTAATTAAAGTAAAAAATCGATTGTAGACCTGCAAGTTTTTTTTCAGGATTTAAAAAAATAAAATGCATGCCCATTGGAATGGACATGTTCACACATACTGTATTGAAATGTATTATATATCAGGTGTAATGTTGTGATGTTACCAACAGATGGAGTGGACGCTCTATCTAAAATTCAGTTTTCACTTCATTAGTGAAAGTCTATGGAGATTTTATGACTTTAATCTTCAGTTTTATCAAAAATCATAAGTCTGATCAGTCTGAAAAGGGATAGCAACTCAAGTCAGAACAGGTCTGAAGTCTGAGCAGAGTTTAGTGGTTGTAGCTTTAAAGCTCTAGGAGGAGATGCATTGAGAATTTTAGGTAAGAAGAATAATAATAATAATAATAATAATAATAATAATAATAATAAGTTTAGATACAATATCACTAAGTTGGCTTTCTCAAGCCAACTTAACTAGATAGAGGAAGTTTATGATATAAACTTCAGTTGGCTTGAGAAAGCCTAGCCTGAAAGTTTAAATTAGTTGTAAAAGCTTCAAGCTTGAAAAGTTTTGAGAGTTTTTCGCTAACAAGATTTATTTGGAGATTACTGATGATTCAGTTGGTCAGTGAGTGGCGCTGTTTCCCACACACAGAAGTAAGCAGCATTTTCTACAGTTATATTTGCAATCTTTGATATGTTTGCCAGTATTTCATAGTTAGTATGTAAAATAGAGAGATTTAACTTACTAATTAAAGTAAAAAATCAATTGTAGACCTGCAAGTCTTTTTTCAGGATTTAAAAAAAAAATGCATATCCATTGCAATGGACATTGGGTTCCAATGACTGCTACTCAATGCACATGCTGATTGAAATTTATTATATATCCTCTTGAGTCCCACAAGTTTGCCTGATGTGCATTTTGTAATTTTTCTTGCTATTTGAGATATGTAGGACCTAATAAATACAATACCCCCTCAAAAATGTGTACAGGTATTGTACAGATGTCTTCATGTGGTATCATAATGCTATTTGCTGTTATGGCCAGTAGGGTAATAATTAGTCAAAATTCAAATCTCATTCTAAAATATGTCAAATTTTAAGAAGAAAATTTGAGAAAATGTCATATGCAGAATATACAATTATTTATTTAATGTGATTAGTGCAAAGTGCACTACTGCTCTGTGCCACTGGGGAATACCTTGAAAGATACACACAGGAAATGTGTGTGTGTGTGTAAAGTGACTGCACTGACTCTAATGCATTTTCTATTAGAGGTTTATTTTATTAGATGTGCAATTTGTAAAACAAAAACCTCAAAATTAAAGTTGAAATGTTATATTGTTCAAGTTCTTGACCTTGGAATTTTTTTAAGTTTATTTTTTTTTATATTGGTTTATATTAGTTTGATATTCACAGCTGTTAAGACCAAATGTCCACTGCAATGGACAACAAAAATTGCTATGAAGGAGTTATGAATTTTTTTTCTTACTCATTAATAGATGCCTAATTTAGTGGGATATTATTTTTTTTATTTTTCAGAAACCTGGAACCTAATGAAGGAGATGTATATATAAAGTGTTTCTTCCTGTGAAATAAAATAACTTAAATATTAGTATTTTTTAAATCATTCCTGCCAAGTACAATGGGGAAAGTAATGCAGTTTTTTCTAATCTCAAGCAGTTTTCAGATTGAATTGATCTGCCATGTCAGACTTCAGTTCAACACGGCAATTATAGCAGATAAAGGAATCAACGCAATGTAATATTTACTCAGGCATAAGTTATAAATAAACTTAGGCGCTTTGACGAGAGTGCGCTAGGACGCGCGTGCGTTTGAACTTCATTGAGAGTCGCCTTAATATAGTCTTACCACTTTCAAAACAGACTGCAGTTACACTGCATGTATATGGAGCCCTTTATAAATTTATTTACTATATAAATGTGTGTATAGATAGATAGATATGTATGTGTATATGTGTGTGTGTGTGTATAAAGCTTTTCTTCATGTGAAATAAAATAACTTAAATATTAGTATTTCTTAAATCATTCCTGCACAATTACAATGGGGATAGTAATGCGGTTTTTTTCTAATCTCAAGCAGTTTTCAGATTGAATCGATCTGCCATGTCAGACTTCAGTTCAACACGGCAATTATAGCAGATAAAGGAATCAACGCAATGTAATATTTACTCAGGCATAAGTTATAAATAAACTTAGGCGCGTTGACGGTTTGGCGCTTTGACGGCAAGTGCGCGGGGACGCGCGTTTGAAGTTCATTGAGAGTTGCCGTTCCCATAGTAATCTACTCAGCGGGCGAAAGCCTTTGCCGAGTAAACACGAATGAGAGTCAGATTTCGGCCATATAAGTACATAAATCTTCAAGCAAACACGCTGCAGCGGTTACTTGATAATCGGAAACAATTTCCGTTTGATCATAAACTCTCTCACATAAATCTATTTTAGGAGATTATGATCTCTCTCTCCAGCAGTAATGGCGGCTCTGTCAGTTTCTGGCAGAGACTAACAGCGCTCTGATTCGTTCAATCTTCAGTGATGGACGCTCCTTCTAGAGCTCTGATTAGTTTGAAGCCTTAAGGCGGGCTCAGTAATCTAAGCCCTCTGATTGGTAAATTTTAGTTCAATGTAAAGTCTATGGAACTTTTTATGATTTTAATCTTCAATTTTATCAAAAATCATAAGTCTGATCAGTCTGAAATGATATAGCAACTCAAGTCAGAACAGGTCTGAAGTCTGAGCAGAGTTTAGTGGTTGTAGCTTTAAAGCTCTAGGAGGAGATGCATTGAGAATTTTAGGTAAGAAGAATAATAATAATAAAAATAATAATAATAAGTTTAGATACAATATCACTAAGTTGGCTTTCTCAAGCCAACTTAATAATAATAATAATAATAAGTTTAGATACAATATCACTAAGTTGGCTTTCTCAAGCCAACTTAATAATAATAATAATAATAAGTTTAGATACAATATCACTAAGTTGGCTTTCTCAAGCCAACTTAATAAAGGTGACTTGACTTGACACACACACACACTCACACACTCACACACACTCACACACACACTCACACTCACAGACACACACACTCACACACACACACACACACTCACACACTCACAGACACACACTCACACACTCACAGACACACACTCACACACACACATGGGTCAGAACCTCAGAGGAAAGAGAAGCAGCGGATCATTAATCACGCGGATGAAAGAAGAACACGGGTCAAAGCGTGATGATGAGACTCCAGACACTACAGGAAGTGCAGTAAACACACACTCTCTCTCTCTCTCTCTCTCACACTCACACACACACACACTCTCTCTCACACTCACACACACACACACTCTCTCTCACACACACACACACAGACACACACACACTCTCTCTCTCACACACTCTCTCACACACACACTCTCTCTCACTCTCTCTCTCTCTCTCTCACTCTCTCTCTCTCACACACTCTCTCTCTCACACACTCTCTCTCTCTCACACACACACACAGACACACACACACTCTTTCTCACACACACACACACACTCTCTCTCTCACACACACTCTCTCTCACACACTCTCTCTCTCTCTCTCTCTCACTCTCTCTCTCTCACACACTCTCTCTCACACTCACACACACACACTCTCTCTCTCTCTCACACTCACACACACACACTCTCTCTCTCTCTCACACTCACACAGTCTCACACACTCTCTCTCTCTCTCTCTCTCTCTCTCTCTCTCTCACACACACACATTCACTGAGCTGATTCATGTCAGCGTTTGGTTTCACAGGAATTGAAGTGTGTGCCGCAGCATCAGAAACTCAATGAAAGCGTGCAGGTGTTGATCAGACCGTCTGCAAACTTCAGTCCGGATCTCATTCGGTGTAAAGCTTGCTATTGAAATATTCCTCTAAACAGACGAACAGAGTCAGATGCATCCGATTCACATGAATGAGATTCTGCTGATGCATTTCTTCAGCATCTCTGAATCAAACATCTAAACCTTTTCCTTCCACATATATTTTTTTGGAGTGGAATTTGCGTGAAAAGAACGGTGGAGTAAATCAGAGACGACAAGCATGTTGTTAAAAATAGAGGAGTGGAAACCATGAAGCTCGTCCAGCGCTGCGACGGAGTTTACTGGAACATGAGCAAATATGAGCATATACCCTCCTCCACATCTGCCCTCCTCCAGATGTGCAGTGGGTCCGGGTAACGGAGGGAAGCCGTTCATCAGCAGAAGAGTGCAGGAATGTCTTTGAACCTGCGTGTCATTCTGCGTCACGGATGATCAGAGACACAGAAGTCCATGTTTGCAGAAACTCTGCTCACACACTCTGCTGGCGTAACAGACGTTGCGCGCGGAAGACGTGAGGCCAGAAACATCCTTTCGCTCGGGTCTGTCTTTCTTTTCACACTCAGACTCAGTTAGAGATGCTTCAGAAGTGGATGAAATTGAGTGTGAAAACAAAAGGTTAAAAAAATTATGATGAATATTCAGTCGTGTGACACATTGTATCTATTGATATATCACAATTTTTTTTGGTTTTACCCTATTAATTGCAGTTAAAAGTGTAACCATTAAGATCTCATATAAATACTAATTAATAATTGACAATTACACTCTAAAAATACTTGACAATTTACTGTAATGCACTTCAGGTTTGAGCAGCGTGTGTGGAGGAGAGAGAGGAGGGAGGAGGGGGGATGGAAAGCAAGGATGAAAGCAAATGAGTGAATTTATTATAATAGTGCAGAAAACAAACAAAGTGATAATCCAGAGTTAAAGTTGTGGAACATGGGAGCCACGAACAAACGAACCCGCGGGAGCCGCGAACAACGAGCCGCGAACGAACCCGCGGGAGCTGCGAGAGAACGAATTTGCGGGAGCTGCGAGAGAACGAATTCGCGGGAGCCTCGAACGAACAAACTCGCGGGAGCCGCGAACGAACAAAGTCGCGGAATGAATGCGCAGAGGCTGCGAACGAAGAACCCACTGGAGCCGCAAAAGAAAGCGGGGAGATAGGCAGATGATATGAGAGTCAGGTGTTCAGTGACCACACACACACACACACACACACACACACACTCAGACAGAACTAAGAGACACTGAATTCATGAACTGTGACAGTTACTGCTTAGAGGTACTGTACGTGTATATTTCACTACGTGAACAATAGTGATCACAATTAATTAATGTTTAGAATATGAAGTAAAAACTTCTATAAATCACTTATAAAAGTATCACTGTGGTGAATGATGCAGCCAATGAATGAGTGAAGGGCTGATAAAGGGGTTGGAACCTCCTGACTGTGTTATAAGAGGCTGTCATTAGGATATTTCATGTAAAAATGCGCACAAGGATGCTGAGCGTTAGGACTTTTTCCACATAGAACTGCGCATGGGTGAGTGAAATCTTTTCTCGTACACCGATACAATGCTCGTACACCGATTCGACCCTCCATGCTCTTACACCGATTTGCTCGTATACCAAGTCGCTCGTAAACCGAGGTATTACTGTACATACAGATGAGTTCATATGGCATCTCTGAAGTACTGGAAGTGGTGTTGCATACACACCTCTAGAAAGTCATGTCGCAGATTCTTGACTCTTCATACCCTTGTAAAGTTATTTCATCATCACTCGGTGCCGTTGGAGGATGCGTTGTAGGGTCGACAGGCTTACAGTAAACATGACATCTTGATGTAGAAAAGCTGAAGTAGTATTTTCTTCCAAGAATATTTTCCTAACGTTCAAATTAATTTATAAAAATGCTGAAAACCTCATGAATGTTTTAAAAATGTTACATTGTATCATTCTTCAAACATTGCTTGAACATTCTGAAATATTTCCATCCTGTTACACACACATCCACCTGAACGTTTCAGTGTTTCAATGTGTCATGTTTCTCTGCTAACATCATTAAAGATTCTGTTAACGTTACTGGAGGAACATTTGTTCACAGTGTAGCAATGATATGTTGTTACACCAGATTATTACATTTATTTTTATTTATTTTTTTGTATTGTTTCTATGACTATTATTATCGTGTTTATTCATTGTTAATGTGTGTTTGGGGTTTAATTTAAAAAGTGAGATTATTGATGTGCGCGTCGGCTGACGTCACAGGCAGGTGCGCTTGAGGATCGCGGCGCGGTTGTGGTTCTGCCTCTTTCTGGCTTGGCCATCGGTGAGGAGAGGCGTGGGTTATGAGCTCTGCTCATCTGATCAATTGCACTGTTGCTGTCTTTATGTGCCTTGCGATAGCGTGTGTGGGGGGGAAAATGTTAATGTGTCATTTATTTTCATGAGTTTATATTCAAGTTAGTTGATGTATTAGTGGTGTATTGTGAGATACCGCGTGTGCGCCGAACATTGATAACGAGGTAGCGGCTACGCGGCTAACATTTCGGCGCTTTCATGGGAGTGTATAATTAATGTTAAAGAGTTTATAGTTTATGTATTAGCAGTTAAAGTACTAGCTAGTGCAATTAACATGCATTTATCTTGTGATTTACAGGCAAGAGAACAATACTATATGTGGGTTATGGTGCCTGTCTGTCTGTGATTTTGCAGGTATGTTAATTGTATAGCTGAGAAACAAATTTAATTTTGAAATATCAGTTTATAAAATGTACAATTATTATTTTTGTTATGTGTGTTCTATGATTGTGATTCGCCTCTTTCTGGCTTGGCCATCGGCAAGAGAACAATACTATATGTGGGTTATGGTGCCTGTCTGTCTGTGATTTTGCAGGCACCAAAAATAAAGCATCTCGGAGAAAAGATCATTTGGAGTGTGGAGAGTCATTCACTTAAAAATTACACAACGCAGAATAACAACCACTACAAAACTGGTGCCGTGACCTGTCGATTTGGTTGATCGTCATCGACCAACGGGATTGCTGACGTGGAGTCTGTCTTGCGCTGAGGGGAGCCAGAGGCGAGAGAGGATTGAAGTCATCTGTTGCTGTCTCTTCGGTGGTGTTCTGATGCCAAGCGGTTTGAACTGTGTCCAGGAGGCGAATTGTTGAAGAGAAATTGGTGCTGAAGACGTGGCGGCACAATAAATATTCAGACTGGTGAGTTGTGGCATAGCTGGATCAAGCACCTTGCTGGATCTTCGAGGAGTGTCACCGGGTTATTTGACTGAACTGTGTGCTTGAAGGTACTTCACATCAACAACTGACTTAATTTTTTTTAAAGAACTGTACAACAAAAGTGAACTGAGTTTTAAGTACAACATTTCATTTTTCTTTTGTTTAAAACGTGTGGTGATTTTATTTTTATTTTACATTTTTTATTTTCCTATGCTAGAGTGAAATGGCTAAACGAAGTGATTTTGGATGGGACAACACATTCTCAGCTGGTAGAGGGCGGGGCAGTTTCGTGGGTACGCCTGACAAACCTGGACCGTTTGAGGTTCCTAAGCACTGTAGTACAGGCCGGGGTAGACCAGCTGATGTATCAGGCGTCGATGGAGCTGAAATACGGGGTAGCCCTATCGCTGCAGCCAGTAGATATGATTATGATTCTCAGGAATCCGAAATGTCTGGACAGATGAGTAATTTAATAAAACAAATTGGCAGTGAAATTGGTCAGTCAATAAGAGAAAGTATGATGAGGTCTGACTTTCCAAATTACCCATCTGGTATGAGGTTTCAAGAAGGTGTGAGTTGCCATGTGACTGACCAAACAAATCCCACTGTCATTGATGCTTCAAGAATGAATTTAATTCTGAAAGCTGAGGTGGCAGCTCCCCCACACTTTAGAGGGGATAGTTCAGACAAATACTCAGTCATGGAATGGGAAGACATGATGCGGGTTTATTTAAACAAACTTGTGGTGTCTGATTCTGAAAGGGTTGGAGAAATAATGAACAGAGTGTTGGGGCGGGCCAGGGATGTGATGAGTGTATGGCTGCGCAATTGTACAATAACTCCTACGATTGAGTCTGTCTTTTCTGTTTTGAGGCAGCACTTCGGGGATCAGTGCAGTTCAGGTATCCCGTTGGCTGACTTTTACTCGGTGAGACCATATCCCAAAGAAAGCGCTTGGGATTATTGGATTAGAGTGAACAAGGCCGCGGACGTAGCTGAGCAAAGTTTAAGATGGGAAGGCAGAACTTTGGATAACAGGAGCAAAGAGGTAGCTTGTATGTTCATCCGCTACTGTCCTGACAAAGAGTTGGCGTTTGTTTTTAAGAGTAAACCTGTTAAGTCGTGGACCGCATCTGAGGTGCAAGAGCAGCTTGATGAATTGTTAAGAGAACGAAAGTTGACAAATCAAGCAGTCAAACAATTTACCACAGTTGTCTCTGAACCAGATGTTGATGTAGCTACTTCATCTTCCAAGTGTGCAGTTGTAGCTGATGAGAATGCATTAGACAAAGTCTTGTCTTTACTAGAGAAAACATTAGTGTGCAACGCTCAGGCTACACAAGCTCCTTGGACTAAACAAACAGGCAACAAGACCCGCGAATGCAGAGTATGTCAAAGCACAGAGCACAGCACAACCGCACATTGTAGAATGTATAATTTGTGTTTCAAGTGTTTTACAGCTGGACATGCAAGTTACAACTGTGACAGTCACAGAACTACACCTAGGGTTGGTTCCAGTCCACAAAACCAAGGCAGGTCTCAGGGAAACTAGACCGCTCCCTTCGGACAGAGGACGAGGTGGGGCTGTGTAGTAATTCCTCTGAGACTGATATTGAATCTGTTTATTCATTTTTCTGTGACAGAATTGGCAAAACAAAAACGGTGGTTTTTCAAAATAGCATGCAAGTCGATCAGAGTAACAGTTTGTTTTATACAAGTGTGTTACTACAGGACAAAGTTGAGCTTCAGGGTATGTTGGACAGTGGCTCTATGGCGACTACTCTGAGTGCGGACATAGTTCCCCAACTCAGAGACGCTGGGGTACTGGACCAGGATATCCTGAACTCTTCAGATATTGTATTGGTGGGTTGTGGTGGAAAACAAACTACTCCAGAAGGTGTATGCAATCTGAAACTTGAAGTTTACGGGCTCAGTTTCAATGTCCCAGTTCTGATTGTGACTGGTCAAAGGGACCAAATCATACTTGGCACAAATGTCCTGAAACCTCTGATAAGTCAGATGAAGCATACAGACCAATTTTGGAGGGTGGTAAATAGACCTGACTCTGTTGCACAATCTGAAAATGGCCAATTTTTGCGAATGCTTTCGTGTATTGAGAGATGGAGGGGTGATTCGATTCCTGACAAGGTGGGTACCTTGAGACTGAGGTCAGCAGTGACCCTCCAGCCTATGAGCGAACATCTTGTTTGGGGTCGTTTGCCTCCGGGGTCAAAACTGTCAGTAGGGAGTACAGTAATCATTGAACCAAGTTCTTCGCGTTGCGTGCATCGGAATGTACTAGTTGGGAGGGTTGTTTCACCTTTGTGGGGAGACGGTTGGCTACCAGTGAAGGTGATCAACCCAACCAATGTAGAGATTGTGATGAGGAAGAATGCGAAGGTGGCTGATGTATATCCTTGTGTTGCATTGGAGGATCTCGAACAATCTACTGACAGGTTGGTTAGCCAGAATGTAGGCGGGGTATATTCTGACAGGTCATGTGGTAGCCTAACAGTGGGAGGATCAACATCTGGAGAGAGTTTGGTTGGTGACAGCAGATTAGACGACCTGGGCCTTGGCAATTTGAATGTGAGTGACTGTGAAGTGTCTTCATTTTGGAGGAACAGGCTTGTTGATTTAGTTGAGAAATATGAGGGTGTGTTCTCGAGGCACAGTTTGGATTGTGGTGAGGCAAAGGGATTTTGTCATCGAATAAGAGTTACTGATGACAAGCCTTTTCGTCTTCCATACCGCCGTCTCTCTCCCGCTCATTACTTGAAGTTGAAAAAGACTTTAGATGAGATGGAGGACAAGGAGATCATTAGGAAGTCGAGCAGTGAGTTTGCGTCACCATTGGTTTTGGTGTGGAAGAAAAATGGTGATTTGAGGATATGCACTGATTTCCGGTGGTTGAACGCTCGCACGGTGAAGGATGCTCATCCTCTTCCCCACCAAGCAGATGTGCTTGCAGCATTGGGTGGGAATGCTTACTTTAGTACCATGGATTTAACCTCTGGGTACTACAACATTCCTTTGCATGAAGATGACAAGAAGTTCACAGCATTCTGTTCACCATTGGGGCTCCATGAATATAATCGTTTGCCTCAGGGCCTGTGCAACAGCCCAGCAACGTTTATGAGAATGATGCTGACTGTGTTTGGTGATCAGAATTTCTTGAGTCTTCTTTGTTATTTAGATGATTTGTTGGTTTTTGGAAAGACTGAAGAAGAGAGCTTGGAAAGGCTTGAGATGGTGTTTCGACGGTTAGAGGATCACAATTTGAAATTGTCTCCTTCTAAATGTAGGTTTCTGAGGAAGTCTGTAAAATTTTTGGGTCATGTTGTGTCTGAAGAGGGGGTAGCTAGTGATCCAGAAAAGATCAATGCCATTGTGAGTATGTCTGAGAAGGATTTAATGGAGAATGATTGTGTCACACCATCAGCAAGTAAGATTAGGTCCTTTTTGGGTATGGTCGTGTACTACCAGCATTTCATTGAAAATTGTTCCATGGTAGCTAAACCCTTGTTTCAGCTGTTGACAGGACAAAAGAGACCCAGAATGGGGAGGGGTGTCAAACGATCGAAAAGAAGTCGTACACTTTCTCCATTGGATTGGACTGATGAGTGTAGAGCAGCACTGGAAAGTTTGAAGTCTGCTTTGGTGAGTCAGGTTTTGCTTGCACACCCGGATTTTTCAAAACCATTTCTATTGTCTGTGGATGCTTCAACTAGCGGGCTTGGGGCCGTTTTGTCTCAGGTTCAGGAGGGATGTACTGTGGCAAGGCCTATTGCCTTTGCATCAAAGTCTCTAAACCATGCACAGTCTAAGTATCCAGCACACAGACTTGAGTTTTTAGCTATGAAGTGGGCTATTTGTGATAAATTCAGCCACTGGCTGCGGGGACATAGATTTACTGTGTGGACTGACAACAACCCACTTAAATACATCCTCACAAAGCCCAAACTGGATGCATGTGAACAAAGATGGGTAGCAAAGCTGGCACCTTACGATTTTGACATTCAGTACATCCCTGGACCGAAAAATGTAGTTGCAGATGCATTAAGTAGGGAACCGTTTGTGGCTTCAAAAATTCTTCACAGATTGACGAGGATCCCTTATGATATTTTGCTGCATGAGGCTGAGTCTGTTGCTGTCGAGCAGGTGCAGGACATGTTTCATCTCTCATGTGAAGGTGTGGATGGTGAAGGGATGGATGGTCTGGCAGTGCCTACGCGTGTCGGTCAAAATGTGTGTATAGGGTCCACTCATCTTACTGGAAAAGTCCCTCATCATGAGTTATCAGCTGTCTTTCGCTCTCACAACGACTGGGAACATGGTGCAGACATTAGAAGTTTGTCATATGTGCAACATCTACAGAATGTGGCAGACGTTGAGCAGAGTGAGATTCACAGCTTTACTCATGATGAGTTGTTAGAAAAGCAGTGTCAGGATCCTGCAATTGATAGAGTTAAGTTCTTTGTGGAGAGAGGAAGACGCCCATCTCGCAGAGAAAAAGTTTTTGAGTCTAAAAGAACTCTGAGGATACTACGCCAATGGGATAAACTTACCTTGAGGTTAGGTGTTTTGTACAGAGTTGCTAAGAATCCAGTATCTATGAAAAAGACTTACCAGTTTGTGGTGCCAACAGCCCTTCGTGATACTGTTCTAAAGGGTGTACATGATAATGCTGGTCACCAGGGTCAACATCGTACACTATGGTTGGCTAGGCAGCGGTTTTTCTGGGAGTCTATGGAAGAGGACATAAAGAGATATGTTAATGAGTGTCAGAGGTGTATTCTAAGTAAGAGGCCTGAGCCTGAGGCAAGGGCTCCTCTCGTGTCAATTCACACAAGTGCTCCCCTTGAAATGGTTTGTATTGACTTTTGGTCAGCAGAGGATTCTAACAACAAAACTGTTGACGTGTTAGTGGTTACTGACCATTTCACAAAACTTGCTTGTGCTTACACGTGTCCGAACCAAACGGCAGAAGCTGTTGCACGCGTCTTGTGGAACAAGTTTTTCTGTATTTATGGTTTTCCGGGTCGAATACATTCTGACAGGGGTGCAAACTTTGAGAGTTCTCTTATGGTTGAACTATTGAGATTGTCGGGTGTAGGAAAATCGCACACAACACCGTATCATCCTATGGGTAATGGACAGACCGAAAGATTCAACCGTACTTTGGGAGATATGATTCGTGCGCTGCCTCCAAGAGCTAAAGTCAAGTGGCCACAGATGTTGAACACACTCACTTTTGCATACAATTGCACAAGACACGAAACCACTGGGTATCCACCGTTTTTCTTGATGTTCGGCCGAACACCAAGATTACCAGTGGATGTACTGTTTGAAAATGTGATGTTGAACAACGAAACTATCAGTGTTCACAAGTATGTTCAGTCACTTGAGAAAGACTTGCGAGAGGCCATGATTATCGCACAAGAACATGCTGAACGACAGCAAACCAAACAAGCAGAGTACTATGATCGAAAGGGTAAAGGTCATTCTCTTGAGCTTGGTGACAGAGTACTCCTTGCAAATAAAGGGGAACGTGGTAAAAAGAAGTTAGCAGACCGCTGGGAGAAGGTTGTGTATGTTGTTGTGGGGAAAAAGAGTGCACTGAATGTTTACCAGATAAGGAATCCTGGGACAGGTCGTACCAAAACGGTACATCGTAATCTACTGATGCCTGTTAATTTCCTACCGGTACCAGCTTGGAATGATGGTAGTGATGATAATGAGGTTGAGGATTACACTGTTACTGGATCATGTGATGGAGACGATCAAACTCAGAGTGATGATCGCATCGCTCAATGGGTGTCTGATCTTAACGATGCCACTGAGGTACCAAAAGTAACGTTGGTGGAGCACTCTAATGCTGATCAAAGTTCTTCTAGTGATGAAATGTCTGTGGAATGTGACCTTGAGATGGACAGAGTACCTGCATGTGAGACCGAAATGGTAAACTTAACCGGCTCTAACTTTTCTGTATCTTCATTTGTGTCTGATTTTTCTGTACAAACTGTCTTGAATGATAACTGTGCTTCTGAGGTTGACGAGCATTCTTCAACAGTTGTAGAAATGTCACTGCTGCAAGATCAGAGTAGTGAAATGGTCTCTGTTTCACTGGACTGTTTTAGGTCAAGATTTGGGAGACTCATTAGGCCAGTTAACAGGCTTATACAGACTATGTCGACACAGAAAGTATATGCAATTCATGATGTTTAAACTGTACCAGAACCAAAAGTGTTATTGAAATGTGTTTAAAGTTGTTCATATGTGATTTTTGTTTTTGCTGTTTTATTTTATTTTTATTTACATTTGGTTTTGGTAACTACATGTTTGAATGTGATTCACATGTTAATTGTACATCTTTGGTGTCATGTGTAGAACTATGTAAACGGCATGGTTGTCTATGGGTAATTTGGGGATTAGCTACCCCTGGGTTACTTTAATCTCGAAAGAGATAGTTAAAAACTGAACAAATCGAGTGTGATTTCAGGAAAGTGACATCATTAATTTTAGATTGGGTATGTAATGCATAATCTGGTGTAAAACAGTGGGGGTGAATGTAGCAATGATATGTTGTTACACCAGATTATTACATTTATTTTTATTTTTTTTTTTGTATTGTTTCTATGACTATTATTATCGTGTTTATTCATTGTTAATGTGTGTTTGGGGTTTAATTTAAAAAGTGAGATTATTGATGTGCGCGTCGGCTGACGTCACAGGCAGGTGCGCTTGAGGATCGCGGCGCGGTTGTGGTTCTGCCTCTTTCTGGCTTGGCCATCGGTGAGGAGAGGCGTGGGTTATGAGCTCTGCTCATCTGATCAATTGCACTGTTGCTGTCTTTATGTGCCTTGCGATAGCGTGTGTGGGGGGAAAATGTTAATGTGTCATTTATTTTCATGAGTTTATATTCAAGTTAGTTGATGTATTAGTGGTGTATTGTGAGATACCGCGTGTGCGCCGAACATTGATAACGAGGTAGCGGCTACGCGGCTAACATTTCGGCGCTTTCATGGGAGTGTATAATTAATGTTAAAGAGTTTATAGTTTATGTATTAGCAGTTAAAGTACTAGCTAGTGCAATTAACATGCATTTATCTTGTGATTTACAGGCAAGAGAACAATACTATATGTGGGTTATGGTGCCTGTCTGTCTGTGATTTTGCAGGTATGTTAATTGTATAGCTGAGAAACAAATTTAATTTTGAAATATCAGTTTATAAAATGTACAATTATTATTTTTGTTATGTGTGTTCTATGATTGTGATTCGCCTCTTTCTGGCTTGGCCATCGGCAAGAGAACAATACTATATGTGGGTTATGGTGCCTGTCTGTCTGTGATTTTGCAGGCACCAAAAATAAAGCATCTCGGAGAAAAGATCATTTGGAGTGTGGAGAGTCATTCACTTAAAAATTACACAACGCAGAATAACAACCACTACAACAGCATTGAGAGAACCTTCACACAACGTTCCCTGTGAGCCGTATCTTGTGCAGTTATGAGAGCGAGTGATGACTGCGGAGGAATAAACCTGAATCCCGAGAGATGGAGGGCTCAGACACACACACATCTGATGTCAGCAGACGTCTCACATCACTTCTGTTCATCAGAACACGAGTGTGAGTGTGTGAGTGTGTGTGGGAGTGTTAGTGTGTGACTGGGTGTGTGTGAGTGGGAGTGTGTGTGTGGGAGTGTGTGTGTGAGAGTATGTGAATGTTAGTGTATGAGTGGGAGTGTGTGATTCTATAAGTGTGTGTGTGTGTGTGAGTGTTTGTGAGTGTGTGAGTGAGTGTGTGTGTGTGTGTGTGTGTGTGTGTGTATGTATGTGAGTGTGTGTGTGTGATTGTGTGTGTGTGTGTTTCAGAACTATTGAGACGGATGCTTAAAAATGCAACTGTGCTTGTAGAAAAGTTTCAGTTTCTGCACTTCAAAAAATCATGTTCTTCCACAGAGTTTCTGTTTTCCAGCACAAACATCTAAAGATTCTTAAATCGAGACACATTTACTGGAGAAGAAGCAAAACAACTGAAGATATTGAGTTTTGCATCAAAATGCAGTGACTCAGTGCTAAAATAAAGAACAAATATCAGCCAGAAAAAGAAGCTCAATGTAAGAGGGAAGACGAGAAGCGCTGGCAGAAATCAGGCGCTGGAGCTGAAGATCAGGAGCAGCAGCCGCATGTGGAAAAACACTGTTTCTGCTCAGATACTCAAAGCAGATGTTCCTCACGTTTCCTTCTACATGGAAAACTGAACTCAAACTGCAGGACTGGAGATTGTGTTGCAGAACTCCTTTATTTCTCCTGCTCTTTAAACACAATCACTGATGCAAACCATCAGATATGAGAGAAGATTCTTCATCTGACAGTGTCAGTCCATCAGATCAATGATTCGACTAACATCACGCGTCTTTGAAACCCTTTAATACTCAATAACCCTTTTAATATTTTGAATCCTGTAACATTTACAGTCTTTGTTGAAAACTGAGCAGTTTAAATGGCACTCATGGAAACCAGACCTTCATTTCCTGCAGGAATATCAGCGTTTGGATCCAGGCAGTTTGAGCAGTAAATGCTCTGAGTTTACGGGTCAGTCGTGCGTCGGTATTCGGCAGAACTCCAGCTCTGTTCTTCTGCGTTCTGTCATTCCCTCACAAACGCCGTTATCTCTCAGATTCACGTCCAACAGCTCAGATTTTCCACTGGCTCAGAAACCTGTTCTGTGTGCCGCAGATTTCCATGTTCTGTGAGGCCAGAATCCCTCACAACACCGGAGATGATGATCAGCCAGAACAATCTCAGACATAACGGGGTTCAGTGTATCTGAATCATGACAATATTCTTAATTTGTGCAGTGAATGAACTCTCTTCCACTCTCATTGTACATAAGTGTGTGTGTGTGTGTGTGTTAGACTCAAATATTATGTTGCATTAGTGGAATTGCATTGGAGTGGTTCAAATCACACTTATCTGACCGTTATCAGTTTGTAGCAGTAAATGAGGAGATGTTGAATCGATCACGGGTTCAGTATGGAGTTCCTCAAGGTTCAGTACTAGGACCATTGCATTTCTCCCTGTTCCTGCTTCCGTTGGGAGAAATCATTATGAATCATGGCATTAGCTTTCACTGTTACTCTGATGATACTCAGCTCTATATTTCTCTATCCTGATGAAACTTAACAATTCACTAAATTAACAGAATGCATAACTAATTGGATGAGTAGTAATTTTCTACTGCTTAATTCTGAAATCAGAGATTGTAATTCTTGGATCATAAAGTTCTGCGTGTAATAACTAGACTATTGTCTATCACTCGATGGCTCTGTCACGTGTCGATCGTTACAGAAACATTTGAAAAACCTTCAACTAAGACGTTTCAGACACACTATGAACGACTTATAGCTGTTTTTGCGCTGATGTTTTGAGAAGATTATTAAAAACTGAGTGGATATTCAATGAAAGAACTCTGTTCTCCGGCTTCATGTTTGGCTCTTTTACAAGCAGCGATGCGTTTCCCAGATTTAACTGCTTCACATCCCATAATTCTTCTGTCATCAGCACGCGCTACATGCGCTTTTCACATCAGTTTCCTGCAGTGGCATCGCCGGCTCCTATATAATCACAACTGCATGTGTTCTGCTCATTCTCCACAGACGCCAGCAGACGATCTGAGCGAATATCAGCGCAAAACTCCAGTGCTTCCTTCTGCTGAATCATTTATACACACACACACACACACACACTCACACACATTCACACACACACACACACACACACTCACACACACACTCACACACACACACACACACACACACACACACACACACACACTCACACACACTCACACACACTCACACACACACACACACACACACACTCACACACACACTCACACACACACACACACACGTTGAATCTGTAGCTGTGTGTGTAATATGTAAATCATCACGAGCTGCTCAGAGTGTTTGTCTGGAACAGAGTTGAATGATATTTTGCATCTGGGAGGAAAATTCCAGTTCCGGTCGCAGTTAAAGATCTTTGGCACGAGTGTAAAACGCATCTGTAAACAACTTGTGTTTATTCGCACATCTGGAAAGAAAGAGATTCCAGCAGATTTCAGTTTCTATCTGTTTTCCAGCACAAACATCTAAACAATCTTAAATCAAGAGACATTTACGGGAGAAAGAGGAAAACGACACAATGAGGATTTTTCGTCGGTGAGTCTGTGTTTAAAACAAGAACTGAAATCTCTCTGTGAGGTCAGAAAAATAAACCTGTTTTCCCTTTGAATACACAGTTCTTCTGACCCGCTGGAAACATGTTTCTCTTGTTTTAAACACAAACTCAATTAGTTTTAATGTTTCAGAAAACAAGATAAATTCTGCCGTCGTTTTGCTTCTCTTGATTTAAGAGTGTTTGGATGTTTGTGGATTAATCATTTCTGCATCTGCTCACACCTCCTGCTTACACACACACACACACACACACACACACACACACACACACACACACCCACAGCGACTTGCATCGCATTCAAGAAACACATTGACATTCTAATCAGTTCTTGCTTTCCCTGGGAATCAAACCCATGACCTTGATGTTGCAAACGCTGCTCTCTACTGTTACACACACAGGAACTGTCTTTTAAACCCCAGCTAAGCAAGCCGAGAGCAAGAGCAATCATTCATCTGTGAAAGACTGATGCGTTTAATGCGCAGTGAGTGTTTGAGGAACTGACCTTTACACTGGATTCATGAAACGCTCACGATCTCCAGGGAAGGTTCTGGAGGGAATGTGCGATGGAGGAATGCACAGACCCAAAGACCAGCGTCACTGGGAAAATAAATCAGTGTGGGATATTAATGTGAACGACTAACATGATATTTCACTGCAACTGGAGAGAAATGAAAGCTCAGGAACAGCAGCAGAGCGATTGAGCAGGAGGAACGTTCGCTAGGACTCAAACAGCACAAAACGGCCTACAATCCATCAGAGCCACACACTCACTGCTGCCGATTCCCTCCAAAATGATGTCACTTCCAGGAGGATGACGTCATTAAAGAACGTGTTTCATTTGACCTGAAGAGCAAAACATCATGAAAAAACATCTGGAAGCAATGGAATAAAACTTCATATATTTGTAGTATTACATATGTTATATTATATATTCATTTTCTTTAGAAATGACAACATTTTTATTTGATTAGAATTGTATAATAATATACACTCACTTAGGAACACACACTAATACTGTGTTTGACCCCCTTTCTCCTTCAGAACTGCTTAATTCTCCGTGGCATTGATTCAACAAGATGCTGAAAGCATTCTTTAGAAATGTTGGTCATATTGATAGGAGCATCTTCAGTTGATGGAGATTTGTGGGATGCACATCCAGAGACACGAAGCTCCCGTTCCTCCACATCCCAAAGATGCTCTATTGGGTTGAGATCTGGTGACTGTGGGGCATTTTAGTGCCGTGAACTCATTGTCATGTTCAAGAAACCAATCTGAAATGATTCCAGCTTTTTGTCATGGTGCATTATCCTGCTGGAAGCATCAGAGGATGGCACATGGTGGGCATGAAGAGATGGGCATGGTCAGAAACAATGCTCAGGTGGGCCGTGGCATTAAGGGGCCTAAAGTGTGCCAAGAAAACATCCCCACACCATTACACCACCACCACCAGCCTGCACAGTGGTAACAAGGCATGATGGATCCATGTTCTCATTCTGTTTACGCCAAATTCTGACTCTACCATCTGAATGTCTCAACAGAAATCCAGACTCATCAGACCAGCAACATTTTCCCAGTCTTCAACTGTCCAGTTTTGGTGACTCGTGCAAATTGTGCCTCTTTTTCCTATTTGTAGTGGAGATGAGTGGCACCGGTGGGTCTTCTGCTGTTGTAGCCCATCCACCTCAAGGTTGTGTGTGTTGTGGCTTCACAAATGCTTTGCTGCAAACCTCGGTTGTAACGAGTGGTTATTTCAGTCAAAGTTGTTCTTCTATCAGCTTGAATCAGTCGCCCATGACCTCTGACCTCTAGCATCAAAAAGGCATTTTCTCCCACAGGACTGCCGCATACTGGATGTTTTTGCCTTTTCACAGCATTCTTTGTAAACCCTAGAAATGGTTGTGCGTGAAAATCCCAGTAAGTGAGCAGATTGTGAAACACTCAGACCGGCCCGCCTGGCAGCAACAACCATGCCACGCTCAAAACTGCTGAAATCACCTTTCTTTCCCGTTCTGACATTCAGTTTGGAGTTCAGGAGATTGTTTGACCAGGAACATCCCCTAAATGCAGTGAAGCAGCTGCCATGTGATTGGTTGATTAGATAATTGCATTAATGAGGAATTGAACAGTTGTTCATAATAATCCTTTAGGTGAGTGTGTATATATATATATATATATATATATATATATGTGGCAAATTATTATATAAATATAGATGAAGGCGTGATGAAAGAGGAATGAAGGAGTGAATGTTTACAGTCACTCAGTACTAGAGTTGTTGTGTAATGAACGGCTGCAGGGTTTTATCGGTCAGTAAATTGATGGGTTCACCATGGTAATCCAGACAGTTCCAGCGCTCTGATCTCGAACAGCTCCATGATTTAATGCTGACGGGCGAAGCTCGGATTACCGGCAGGAATATCTCACATGAAGACACAGCAAACGCTGGCGGAGGATCAGCTGATACGGCCGGTTTAATGGGGAACTGGAACCATCATGTCAGGATCTGATGGAAAGCAGATGTTTTCGGCTCGCTTGTTTTCAGATCGACTCTCGGAAAAACATCTGAAGCGCCCGATCATGACGACTAGAGAATGTGGGTTTGGAAACCTCCTCTTCCAGCTGTTGATTGAATATAAACCGATTTGTGTGGCTCTCGGAATCAAAGTCCAGCGCTTGATTCTCCAACGCATCCATCTCCTTCCAGAGTGTGTGAAATTATTTATGGCCTCGTTATTATTCTTGGGTCAGAGCAGGTCATGTAACACTTCTCATCCTCCAGATCCTTCTTTTCTGAGTCCGTTTAATGGTCATAATGTTACTGGAGTGTTTAAAGCAGCAGAAGTGGAGTTACTGGCAGCGTTTGTCTTCAGGAATCTGTGTGATGTGAAACTCCTGTCACACACTGTGACGGTTGTTTATCTGATTTAAGCACATGAGCGAGAGACTGATGTAGTGCTGAACGTAACGTCAGAATGAACGACTCAAGCTGCAAACTGAAATAAAACACATTGCATTTAAGTTTTATGAGCTTGGCAGACGTTCATCTCGTCTCAGATCCAAATCCTGCTTCCTCTTCCTCTCGTCAACAGCTTCTGCCAACCGCGTACAGGCTTTTGCATGTTACATATCTGCTCATTCAGACGCTCGGCTAATCAATGCTAATGATCTATAGATCAGCGACGGAGGAAGATCATGCAAAGATCATTGAGACAAGAAGAAAGCGTCCAGAGGAGAACATCAGTGTCAAGAGATACTAGCCTGGGAAACACAAGGCATGTGCTGAAACTCACTCGGGATGTGAAGATGTTCCTCTGGGATTCTTCCAACAAAACCAGGACAAACACTTCTGAAAAACACTGGGTCGCATACACTATAAAAATAGGGTTTATAGCAGAGATAAAAAATAGAAATACAGTAAAAAACCTGTAACATTTTATACACTTTAAAAAATGTTTTCTGAATGATCAAGGCCATGTTGTTTAATAGCAACATGAATGAAATGAAAACAAATTAAATGTACAGACAAACACAAAACACTGGAATGATGCAATAAATATTAATTTAATGATGGGAAACCCAAATATACAGAAAGATAAGAAGAAACAGAAATATTAAAAAGAAAAACCTTCCAATGTGAAGCGTCACACAGGGAATTCTGGGAATGTCGCTTTACAGGTTTTGATTTGTTGTTTTTCACTTAAAAACTGAGCATTTCACAATATTTTACTGTAAAAGCACATGAACTGTGAGGTTTATTACACTTAGAGTTATTCACATTTAGAGGAAACAAACTGACCGTTAACCAATTATACAGTTCATTACAATTAAATTTATAATTTCTTTTTTAAAAGATTATGTAAAATTGTAATATGTTTGTATATTCATAAATCAACTCTTCTGCCAAAAATATTTTTGGGTGTTTTACAAGAAAATACTATTTGAGTCTTTCTACTTCAAAATCTCACGTTTAATTCAATGTGTTACTTGCCTCATTTGTACAATTTACTAGCACACACACACACACACACTCTCTCTCTCCCTCACACACACACACACACAATTCTCTCTCACACACACACACATTCTCTGACACACACTCTCTCTCTCTTTCACACACACACACACACACACACACACACACAAACTCTCCCTCACGCACTGACACGCGTCTCTAATCCAAGATGATTTAATTTGAATGAAAGAAATTAAATTGTGTGTAAAAACCTTCTTAAGTTATGTTTGTATTTGAGAGATCGTTCAGACATTCAAACCACAGAGCCATCGACAGCAGGAAACACTTCAGTAATGAAGCAGCAGAGCTCAGACTAAGCACTCGTTTAGCTGATGACTGTAATAACTGTTTTGTTTTTTCTGATGTTGCCATGGTGTTTAACGTCTGCAATACAAGGCTGATTTCTGAGAAACAAACACAAACAGGCTCTGATCTCGCAACCATTCAATCATTCTCACCCGACAATCTGTTTCCAGC
>JAWRVZ010000137.1:72500-87500 GCA_037043235.1 Rhodeus uyekii
ATCATGAAATTAGTTGAACATTTTCCAGCTCAGCAGAAGCAAACATTTAAATTCTCTTTTGTTAATTTTGTTATGAGACTAAAGTTATTTCAGGGCTTGTACTCATGAGTCACACTGGAGAAAAACACTTTCCCTTCATCCTGAGATCCTGAAATTGGGGAAAGGCCACATAAAGCATGCATGAACACATTTGGAGGACCATCGATAAGCAAACGCTTGTGCAACAGCACATCTGTTACCGTGGCAACATCACAACATCAGCACAACAAGCGCTCGTCAACCGTAAACGTCCTCCCCGGATTATTTCATGTTTTCCATCTTTATTTGAGTAAAAGTGGCTGTTGCAGGTTTAACGATAAAGACGTGCCGAGACAGAAACGCCCTATTCTTCATCTATATATCGCTTTCTACAATATAGATAGTTTTAAAGCAGCTTTACAGAGATAATAATGCAATAAAGTGTGGGCTGAACAGCAGCTCTAGAAGAACTGATCAATAATATTGATAATATTTAGTGTCTCCAACTAATCAGAACAGAGGTGAGAATCTATTAGTGTGTGTGTGTGTGAACGATTGACTGAGAGTGTGTGAGGTCAGAGGTCAGCCTGAGATCGGGACACTCAAAATGTTTAATCCAGTTCCTTCTGGTTGGGGATTTATGATCTTCACGGAGGAGGGAGTGAAAGTGACTCACTGCATCAGCAGCTGCTTCATCTCCCAGAATTCCTCCAATCTGACGCAACAGCTTCCGACTCGTCCTTTCATGGCCGAGCGGAAGCAGATTGTAAGAGCGGAGTGAGTTTAGTTTATCGGCAGCCGATCGTGGGGTTTGACTCACACAATGCAGCGCATTCACACAGAGTGTGTCTGAAAGAGCTTCTCACACACACATGTCCGTCTTGCCTTTCTTTTGTTGTTGCATTTTATACTTTCAATGAACAAGCTACAATAATAATGACTTACTAGTTCAAAAAAGATACCAAAAATATAATTTGATGCAATAAATAAATTAATATACAGAAACTGTCCCAGCTATTTTGAACTAGACCTGTAATAGAAAATGAAGGGAATTCAGGTTTGATATTCAAGGTTTGTTTGTATGTGAAGAAATAAAAAGCAATATGGCATATTAACCATATTAATCTGTCCAGTTATGAAGCAAAAGTGATTGTGAATTGGTTTCTCCTGCTTTGGTGCGAATGAGAGTGAATCAGATGCTCTGGAGAGAAACCGAATGATTCTGCAGGTTTTGGCCAGAGACGATTGTTCTCTCCTTATTCCTCCTGAGTGATTTGTGTTTAGTCTTGTGGTTTGTTAAAGTTCTTGGCTCTGTCTGTCAGGGTTCGGGTTAGGCAGCACCTGCTCCTCCAGGATTCATATGGACCGTCGCAAGGAGGTTTGGTGTTTCTCCCAGCAGTTTCAGGAGCATGGAGGAGATTCCGGGAGAAAGACATTACATGAGGAGATCCCGGGAGACAGACAGATGTTACACGAGGAGATCCCTGGAGACAGACAGATGTTACATGAGGAGATCCCGGGAGACAGACAGATGTTACACGAGGAGATCCCTGGAGACAGACAGATGTTACACGAGGAGATCCCGGGAGACAGACAGATGTTACACGAGGAGATCCCTGGAGACAGACAGATGTTACACGAGGAGATCCCTGGAGACAGACAGATGTTACACGAGGAGATCCCGGGAGACAGACAGATGTTACACGAGGAGATCCCTGGAGACAGACAGATGTTACATGAGGAGATCCCGGGAGACAGACAGATGTTACACTAGGAGATCCCGGGAGACAGACAGATGTTACACGAGGAGATCCCATGTGACAGACAGATGTTACACGAGGAGATCCCGGGAGACAGACAGATGTTACATGAGGAGATCCCGGGAGACAGACAGATGTTACACGAGGAGATCCCGGGAGACAGACAGATGTTACACGAGGAGATCCCATGTGACAGACAGATGTTACACGAGGAGATCCCGGGAGACAGACAGATGTTACACGAGGAGGTCCCGGGAGACAGACAGATGTTACTCGAGGAGATCCCATGTGACAGACAGATGTTACACGAGGAGATCCCATGTGACAGACAGATGTTACACGAGGAGATCCCGGGAGACAGACAGATGTTACACGAGGAGATCCCGGGAGACAGACAGATGTTACACGAGGAGATCCCATGTGACAGACAGATGTTACACGAGGAGATCCCGGGAGACAGACAGATGTTACACGAGGAGATCCCGGGAGACAGACAGATGTTACACTAGGAGATCCCATGTGACAGACAGATGTTACACGAGGAGATCCCGGGAGACAGACAGATGTTACACGAGGAGATCCCGGGAGACAGACAGATGTTACACGAGGAGATCCCGGGAGACAGACAGATGTTACACGAGGAGATCCCGGGAGACAGACAGATGTTACACGAGGAGATCCCGGGAGACAGACAGATGTTACACGAGGAGATCCCATGTGACAGACAGATGTTACACGAGGAGATCCCATGTGACAGACAGATGTTACACTAGGAGATCCCATGTGACAGACAGATGTTACACTAGGAGATCCCATGTGACATACAGATGTTACACGAGGAGATCCCGGGAGACAGACAGATGTTACACGAGGAGATCCCGGGAGACAGACAGATGTTACACGAGGAGATCCCGGGAGACAGACAGATGTTACACGAGGAGATCCCGGGAGACAGACAGATGTTACACGAGGAGATCCCGGGAGACAGACAGATGTTACACGAGGAGATCCCGGGAGACAGACAGATGTTACACGAGGAGATCCCGGGAGACAGACAGATGTTACACGAGGAGATCCCGGGAGACAGACAGATGTTACACGAGGAGATCCCGGGAGACAGACAGATGTTACACGAGGAGATCCCATGTGACAGACAGATGTTACACGAGGAGATCCCATGTGACAGACAGATGTTACACGAGGAGATCCCGGGTGACAGACAGATGTTACACGAGGAGATCCCGGGAGACAGACAGATGTTACACGAGGAGATCCCGGGAGACAGACAGATGTTACACGAGGAGATCCCATGTGACAGACAGATGTTACACGAGGAGATCCCATGTGACAGACAGATGTTACACGAGGAGATCCCGGGTGACAGACAGATGTTACACGAGGAGATCCCGGGTGACAGACAGATGTTACACGAGGAGATCCCGGGAGACAGACAGATGTTACACGAGGAGATCCCGGGAGACAGACAGATGTTACACGAGGAGATCCCATGTGACAGACAGATGTTACACGAGGAGATCCCGGGAGACAGACAGATGTTACACGAGGAGATCCCATGTGACAGACAGATGTTACACGAGGAGATCCCAGGTGACAGACAGATGTTACACGAGGAGATCCCATGTGACAGACAGATGTGACACTAGGAGATCCCATGTGACAGACAGATGTTACACGAGGAGATCCCATGTGACAGACAGATGTTACACGAGGAGATCCCATGTGACAGACAGATGTTACACGAGGAGATCCCGGGAGACAGACAGATGTTACACGAGGAGATCCCGGGAGACAGACAGATGTTACACGAGGAGATCCCGGGAGACAGACAGATGTTACACGAGGAGATCCCGGGAGACAGACAGATGTTACACGAGGAGATCCCGGGAGACAGACAGATGTTACACGAGGAGATCCCATGTGACAGACAGATGTTACACGAGGAGATCCCATGTGACAGACAGATGTTACACTAGGAGATCCCATGTGACAGACAGATGTTACACTAGGAGATCCCATGTGACAGACAGATGTTACACGAGGAGATCCCGGGAGACAGACAGATGTTACACGAGGAGATCCCGGGAGACAGACAGATGTTACACGAGGAGATCCCGGGAGACAGACAGATGTTACACGAGGAGATCCCGGGAGACAGACAGATGTTACACGAGGAGATCCCGGGAGACAGACAGATGTTACACGAGGAGATCCCGGGAGACAGACAGATGTTACACGAGGAGATCCCGGGAGACAGACAGATGTTACACGAGGAGATCCCGGGAGACAGACAGATGTTACACGAGGAGATCCCGGGAGACAGACAGATGTTACACGAGGAGATCCCGGGAGACAGACAGATGTTACACGAGGAGATCCCATGTGACAGACAGATGTTACACGAGGAGATCCCATGTGACAGACAGATGTTACACGAGGAGATCCCGGGTGACAGACAGATGTTACACGAGGAGATCCCATGTGACAGACAGATGTTACACGAGGAGATCCCGGGTGACAGACAGATGTTACACGAGGAGATCCCGGGAGACAGACAGATGTTACACGAGGAGATCCCGGGAGACAGACAGATGTTACACGAGGAGATCCCGGGAGACAGACAGATGTTACACGAGGAGATCCCGGGAGACAGACAGATGTTACACGAGGAGATCCCATGTGACAGACAGATGTTACACGAGGAGATCCCATGTGACAGACAGATGTTACACGAGGAGATCCCGGGTGACAGACAGATGTTACACGAGGAGATCCCGGGAGACAGACAGATGTTACACGAGGAGATCCCGGGAGACAGACAGATGTTACACGAGGAGATCCCGGGAGACAGACAGATGTTACACGAGGAGATCCCATGTGACAGACAGATGTTACACGAGGAGATCCCGGGAGACAGACAGATGTTACACGAGGAGATCCCATGTGACAGACAGATGTTACACGAGGAGATCCCAGGTGACAGACAGATGTTACACGAGGAGATCCCATGTGACAGACAGATGTGACACTAGGAGATCCCATGTGACAGACAGATGTTACACGAGGAGATCCCATGTGACAGACAGATGTTACACGAGGAGATCCCAGGTGACAGACAGATGTTACACGAGGAGATCCCATGTGACAGACAGATGTTACACTAGGAGATCCCATGTGACAGACAGATGTTACACGAGGAGATCCCATGTGACAGACAGATGTTACACGAGGAGATCCCATGTGACAGACAGATGTTACACTAGGAGATCCCATGTGACAGACAGATGTTACACGAGGAGATCCCGGGAGACAGACAGATGTTACACGAGGAGATCCCGGGAGACAGACAGATGTTACACGAGGAGATCCCGGGAGACAGACAGATGTTACACGAGGAGATCCCGGGAGACAGACAGATGTTACACGAGGAGATCCCATGTGACAGACAGATGTTACACGAGGAGATCCCATGTGACAGACAGATGTTACACGAGGAGATCCCGGGAGACAGACAGATGTTACACGAGGAGATCCCGGGAGACAGACAGATGTTACACGAGGAGATCCCGGGAGACAGACAGATGTTACACGAGGAGATCCCGGGAGACAGACAGATGTTACACGAGGAGATCCCGGGAGACAGACAGATGTTACACGAGGAGATCCCATGTGACAGACAGATGTTACACGAGGAGATCCCATGTGACAGACAGATGTTACACGAGGAGATCCCGGGTGACAGACAGATGTTACACGAGGAGATCCCATGTGACAGACAGATGTTACACGAGGAGATCCCAGGTGACAGACAGATGTTACACGAGGAGATCCCATGTGACAGACAGATGTTACACGAGGAGATCCCATGTGACAGACAGATGTTACACGAGGAGATCCCGGGAGACAGACAGATGTTACACGAGGAGATCCCGGGAGACAGACAGATGTTACACGAGGAGATCCCATGTGACAGACAGATGTTACACGAGGAGATCCCGGGAGACAGACAGATGTTACACGAGGAGATCCCATGTGACAGACAGATGTTACACTAGGAGATCCCATGTGACAGACAGATGTTACACGAGGAGATCCCGGGAGACAGACAGATGTTACACGAGGAGATCCCGGGAGACAGACAGATGTTACACGAGGAGATCCCGGGAGACAGACAGATGTTACACGAGGAGATCCCATGTGACAGACAGATGTTACACGAGGAGATCCCGGGAGACAGACAGATGTTACACGAGGAGATCCCGGGAGACAGACAGATGTTACACGAGGAGATCCCGGGAGACAGACAGATGTTACATGAGGAGATCCCGGGAGACAGACAGATGTTACACGAGGAGATCCCATGTGACAGACAGATGTTACACTAGGAGATCCCATGTGACAGACAGATGTTACACGAGGAGATCCCAGGAGACAGACAGATGTTACACGAGGAGATCCCGGGAGACAGACAGATGTTACACGAGGAGATCCCGGGAGACAGACAGATGTTACATGAGGAGAGATGGACAGGGATGGAGAAGGATCCAATGTGTTGTTGATCAGGTGTGCTCCAACAGTAGCCACATTCAAATCAAGACTCAAAACACATCTTTTTACCTATGCATTTGCAGATTGAGCACTGTGCTATGTCCGAACTGTTTGCATTTTATTTTATACGTATTATCTTTTTATTCTTTTAATCATTTTTAATGTTTTATTTTTATCATTCTTCTTTATGTAAAGCACTTTGAATTACCATTGTGTATGAAATGTGCTATACAAATAAACTTGCCTTGCCTTGCCTTGTTTAAGTGTTCCTTTAATTTTTTGGAATAGTATACACATATTTATATACGTATATTTATTTATATATGTACACACAAATGTATATTATACAAACACAAACTTGTAATCATTCCGGAGTCAAAATTGGAATAAAATTTAATTAAAAGCTGGTGAATCAGAATGAAAATAATTGGTGTCAAATTTCAAAGTGAAGCGGATGAAAGTACCTGACGCAGTTACTCTGTGAACAAAAAGGAAAAGATGGCAATGATGATGATGACCTTTGACCTCCACTGACCAGAACACACTCATCTTGCTGTTTTGGTTTTGACTCACTGAAGATCTTCTGGATGTTTACACCTGATCTGTCTCCAGAGGAAGAGTCTGATCTCAGCGTTGTGTTGTTTCTGGGCGGCGAACATCGTTTCATCCCAATCTCTGCGTGACTCAGAGGAAACCAGCGCTGATAAACGCCAGACGGCCACATGGGAAAAAAAACCTCTGCAGAAACTCTCAGTCCGGTTACTGTTATCATCAACCAAAACCAATTAGCAATTAATTGAAATTAATTAAAAACTCTAATCAATCAGACAGGTCATGCTTTAGTTTTAAACGTTTAGTTATTCTGATCATCCACTGCAGAAAATAAGTTTCTAAACAAATGTTTCTGTCTGTTTTCCAGAACAAATATCTAAAGATTCGTAAATCAAGACACATTTCCTGGAGAAGTCAGAAAAATAATCCTGTTTTGACTGAAGTTGATTTAAGAATGTTTAGTTGTTTAAGTTGGAAAACAAGACCACCAACATGATACAAAACTTCTTTGAAATGTATATTTCAAGCCTCAGGTCAAAGCATTTAGGAATAAGTTCAGATCTACGATCAAAATATTCAGCATGAAATTAACATTTGATATGTTATAAAAGAAAATGTGCACTAATATTAAACTAGACGGGTAAAGTTTGTAAACAAACTTTCAAAAGCCTGAAAGTATAAATTAGTTGTAAAAGCTTCAAGCTTAAAAAGTTTTGAAATTTTAAAAGATTTAGTATGAAGTAGCATGTCGCTAGCGAGATTTAGTGTGAATTAGCATGTCGCTAGCGAGATTTAACTTGAATTAACAATTTTGCGAACATAGTTTAGCATAAACGAGCATGATTTAAAGAGTTTGCTTGGCTTTGTCAGTAATAGACACACAGTGGATGAAGCTTAAATACTTCATTAGAGTCTATGGAACTTTTATGATTTTAATCTTCAGTTGTTTGGAAAATCGTGAGTCGGATCAGTTTGAAAGATACAGCAGACAGGTGTCAGAACAGTGCGTCTAGCTTTAAAGCGCGAGTTTATAGGCTATATAAAAAATTTAGAACAGAAGAATTATACGTTTAAACAGTAGATCAGTAAGTTCTCAAGCCAACTTAACTATTTTCAGTTTAATTGACATGATATGTTTAATAAGCGCATTTTCCAGCCCTTGAAGAACTAAACCTCTGCTAGCTGTCTCACGTTACAGAGGTCAGATAAATTCCAACACATAGAGACTCTTTCACCTAGATATCATCCTACAGAGATTGTGTCTGTTCCCCGAATTAGCAAATACAAAAATCTCTCAAAACCGTTAAAGAGTAAAAATTTAATTGATTTACAAACAACTAAGAACGGATATAACACAAATGAACAAATGATAAAGCTTGGGTTACTGAATATACGATCCCTTTCCTCAAAAGCACTTATTGTAAATGATATGATTACAGATCATAAACTAGATGTGCTGTGTTTGACAGAAACTTAAAAACCAGACGATTATATTACTTTAAATGAGTCCACCTCTCAAGATTACTGTTATAAACATGAGCCTCGTCTGAAAGGTAAAGGAGGAGGTGTTGCTGTAATTTATAGTAACACGATCAGTACTGCTGGCTATTCTATACAGGCCACCAGGGCACCATACAGACTTTATCAAAGAATTTGCTGATTTTCTCTCAGGATTAGTAATATCTGCAGATAAAGTCATAATTGTCGGTGATTTTAACATCCATGTAGGTAATGAAAAAGACGCATTGGGATTGGCATTTAGAGACATTTTAAACTCTATTGGAGTTACACAACATGTATCAGGACCCACTCATTCTCGTAATCATACTTTAGATCTAATATTGTCATATGGGATCAATGTTGATACTGTTCAAATTCTGCAGCAGAGCGATGACATCTCAGATCATTACTTAGTTGCGTGTAGATTACCATTAGCCAAAGTCGAAAAACTAACTCCCTGTTGTAAATATAGTAGAACTATCACTCCTAACACAAAAGATAGCTTTATAAATAATCTTCCTGATTAGTTTCATCTACTTAACATCCCAGATAGCCTAGAAGAACTTGCTGTTGCAACAGAAACTATTAACTCTCTCTTTTCCAGCACTTTAGATACTGTTGCTCCGTTGCGCTTAAAGAAGATTAAAGAAAATAGTCCAACACCGTGGTACAACGAGCACACCCGGGCCCTCAAGAGAGCAGCCAGAAAAATGGAGCGGAGCTGGAAAAAAACTAAGCTAGAGGTTTTTCGCCTTTCATGGAAAGACAGCTCTATTGCATTCAGAAAGGCCTTAAGATCAGCTAGATCTACTTACTTTTCCACCCTCTTAGAAGAAAACAAATACAACCCTAGGTATTTATTTGATACAGTGACTAAATTAACAAGAAATAAAGCCTCAACCCCAGATGCTTTAAATCAGCACAGCACTAATGACTTCATGGACTTCTTTACTTGCAAAATTAATAATATTAGAGAGAAAATAATAAACATGCAACCGTCTACTACAATATTCCAAAATACAGTAAATTTTAGTGTCCCTGAAGAAAAATTCCACTCCTTCATTGCTATTGGGGAGGAAGAATTGTCTAAACTCGTTAAATCATCAAAATCAACAACATGTATGCTAGACCCAATACCAACTAAGCTACTGAAACAGATGCTTCCAGAAATCATAGATCCTATTCTTAATATAATTAATTCTTCTTTGTCATTAGGATATGTACCAAAAACCTTTAAGCTGGCTGTAATTAAACCGCTTATTAAAAAACCACAACTTGATCCTACAGAATTAGTTAATTACAGGCCGATATCAAATTTACCTTTCTTGTCAAAGATTCTAGAAAAGGCAATATCTTCACAACTATGTTCCGTTCTAGAAAGAAACAGCATCTACGAGGATTTCCAGTCAGGATTTAGACCATATCATAGTACTGAGACTGCTCTTATTAGAGTTACTAATGATTTGCTCTTATCATCCGATCGTGGTTGTATCTCTCTGTTAGTGTTACTGGACCTTAGTGCTGCATTTGATACAATTGACCACAAAATCCTTCTGAATAGACTTGAAAACTATGTTGGCATTAGTGGAGTTGCATTAGCCTGGTTCAAGTCATACTTATCTGAGCATTATCAGTTTGTAGCAGTAAATGAGGAGATGTCATATCGGTCACGGGTTCAGTATGGAGTTCCTCAAGGTTCAGTACCAGGACCATTGCTTTTCACCCTGTACATGCTTCCTTTGGGTGCAGTTATTAGGAAGCATGGCATTAGCTTTCATTGTTACGCTGATGATACTCAGCTCTATATTTCTTCTCATCCTGATGAAACGAACAAATTCACTAAATTAACAGAATGCATAACCGATACAAAAAATTGGATGACTAATAACTTTCTACTGCTTAATTCTGAAAAAACAGAGATTCTAATTATTAGACCAAAAAGTTCGGCACATAATAATCTAGACTACTGCCTAACACTCGATGGCTGCTCTGTCAAGTCTTCGTCGTCAGTTAGAAACCTGGGTGTGCTCTTTGATACCAATCTTTCATTTGAAAGCCATGTTTCTAGCATCTGTAAAACGGCGTTCTTCCATCTTAAAAATATATCTAAATTGCGACATATGCTATCTAAGACAAATGCGGAAAAGTTAGTTCATGTGTTTATGAGTTCAAGGCTAGATTATTGTAATGCTTTACTAGGTGGTTGCCCTGCACGCTTAATAAACAAATTCCAGCTGGTTCAAAATGCAGCAGCTCGAGTTCTTACTAGAACCAGGAAGTATGAGCATATTAGCCCAGTTCTGTCAAACCTGCACTGGCTTCCTATTAAACAGCGAATAAATTTTTAAAACTTGATAATTACTTACAAAGCATTAAATGGTTTAGCTCCACAGTACTTGAGCGATCTCTTAACACATTATAGTCCTTCACGTCTATTGCGATCCCAAAATACTGACCAGCTGATAATACCTAGAATATCAAAGTCAACTGCTGGCAGTCGATCCTTTTCCTATTTAGCTCCTAAACTCTGGAACAGTCTTCCTATTACAGTTCGGGAAGCAGACACACTCTGTCAGTTTAAATCTAGACTAAAAACACATCTCTTCAACCTGGCATACACATAACACATTATACATACATTTTAATCCAAATCATGTAAAATGATTGTTAGGCTGCATAATTTAGATAAGCCGGAACCGGGAACATTCCCATAACACCTGATGTACTCGATACATCAGAAGAAGAATGGCATCTACGCTGATGTTAGTCTCTGTTTATTCCGAGGTTACCGTGGTCAGCCGGATCCGGGCCGTATCCAGATCAGATGAAGGACCTGGACACGAGCACAACACTGCCCTGGGGTGTCTGCGGAGACCGTGACTCTACTGGACCCTCCCCTGTGACGATCATGAACCCATCTCCAACCGGACCAAATTGGACTTCATATTGGACTTGAATTGTTGTATAATAATCATGCACGGTTTGGCTGTTGGCCAGAGGAGAACTGGTCCCCCGACTGAGCCTGGTTTCTCCCAAGGTTTTTTCTCCATTCTATTCTTCATTCGTTACGTCACCTGCCGGAGTTTTGGTTCCTTGCCGCTGTGCTTTGAAACAATCTACATTGTAAAAAGCGCTATATAAATAAAGGTGACTTGACTTAAATCTATATATTGTAAACTGAATTAAAATGCGTTTCTGCTGAGCGCGAGGCAGCTCCTGCATGTGCAACAGAGAAAGATGAAATTAACTCTAATGGGAATCAGGTGTGTGTGAGAGCTCTTCTTCTGCCGATCCGCAGCGACCGCAAATATGGCCGTGTTGCGCAACACTCTCAGAGTTAATGTGCAGCGAACGTCCATCACTTTAAACGCAGCAGATCGCTTATCTTCCTCCCGAAACCAGATCCTGATGTGACCCTGAAACCAGATCCTGCATTCCTCAAACAGACACCGGCACTGAGACAAGACGGATTTATTAAAGCTTATTGTGAAGATCAAAGCGTAACCACAAACATTCGTTTTAAACTTTGGATGAATGAGAAGCAACAGGGTTCTCTCGCCGACCGGTGGAGGGTTTGCGTTTGCACTGGTTTAGTACTGGTTTCCAGTAAACCTGCACTACATGCAGAGCTATAAGAGTGCAGAAGTGAGAAAATAAAATGACACCAGTAACTTTGTATCTTTTGCAGAATCTCACGTAAAACAGAGAGTCATAAAACATGTGGCGCTCAAGTTAAAAAGATGTTTAAATTGTAGTTAAAGCATAAAACGGTTCAGAGCGTCTCACTGGGATTAGGAACCGATTTCATAAAGACCCAGGTAGATCACACACTGAGCTGAGATATAATCACGGCAGATGAAGGAAGAGGCTACACCCGCACACGTTCATCGGGCTGGAGGAGCGTAACGTGACCCGGTTTCCCGCGGGATGCAGAGATGATCCGGGCAGGATCCACGGCTTCAGTCTGTCTGGAAGGGTTTGATGAATCGTCTGCAGCTCAAACTCAAAGCATGTGTTCCTGCCAGAGCCACGCTTGAACTTTGGGTGCCTCGTTTGTGTGATTACAGATAAAGTGCATCTCTGTGTTGATTGGGGTTTAAAGTGTTTCCTGAGAGACAGAGAATGTGTGTGTGTGTGTGAGAGAGAGAGAGAGAGAGAGAGAGAGAGTTGGGGTGGATCTTCAGTTCCAGGCTTCCGGTCCGTGTTTCTCCTTCACTAGCGTTATCTGATCGATCACTTTGCCGTTCTGCAAACAGTCACACATATGAACATTAAAGTCAACATTTTTCTAGAATACCAGAGTTTTTGAGTTATGATTGTGTTAATAATGTTGAGAGAGAATAACAGCATGTTCTCTGATGATGAGGGCGGGGCAACAACCTGTCAATCACATGATCCACCAATAGCAAACCACAACCATCCATCAATTCCTCAAGCCCCGCCCACATTTGCTCTTGTTTGAAGCGATTCCCTCCATATGCAGAACGATAGAGGAGAAGAGAAGGAGTCACCTGGTCGTCGGACACCTGCTCCAGGTACAGGTGTGTGGAGTTGATCAGACGCATGCGTGTGTAGCCGTAATCCGTGCTTCTGAACGCGCTCCAGTCTCGAGGTTTAGGGACGAAGCCGTCGTGTTTCTCTCGACATCCCTGACAAGACAAAACCAGCATATTTAATGTAATCAACCAAATAGTTTGACTATATTCTTGTCTTAAAATGCAGAGCAAGCGAGACGACACGGGACATGATGAGGTCATGTGATAAAGTCAGTGCTGAATGTTTCACACACACACACACTCTTTAATAAGCACAGAGACTCATGCGGTGTTACTCACGGCTGAACCGGTGATTATGTGCACGGGTGCTTTAGGATTCACATACGGCTCTTCACGGCTCCCGTTAAACACCTGCAAGACACAAACACACCGTCACAATGTACAATCTGTGCTTAATGCGGTTTAAAGTGTCACTATTCTTATTCCAGAAACAGATTAACATGCATCTAAAGTCAAACACACTATATTTGTGTCAAATCATCATCAGATCTTTCTCTCAGCGTCTGAAACGCTTCGTTTGTAGATTCAGTCTCTCTAAGCTCCGCCCTCTGAGAGCTGCTCTGCTCTGATTGGTCAGAACCCACGCGCTCATTATCATTTGTGGTTCTCAGCTCTTGAGTGTGTGTTTTACTGTAACAATCAGAAGCAACACACACACTTCCAGCCTCACACACACACACGACAGGGATTGAGGGAGGAGTCAACAGACGCCAATCAGCCAATCAACAGCTGAGGCAGGGCTTATGCAAATGAGTTACATGTGAGACTGAATTACTGACGAATCGTTTCAGTTCTTTCTTTTAGGAGACAAAAACTACATGCATGTTTGATCTTTGATCTTTTACATTCACAGACAGCTTTAAAACGCAATGCATGATGGGTAATATCCCGAAAAGCATAATAGGGGCATAATCCATAAAAAGCATAATCAGTTGAGTGACGTCAGCACATGATTGATTACCTTGTAACCGTAAACAGGCCAGAGTCTCTCATACGTGTGTTCATGAGCCCAGAGTTCCAGATCCACTCCTGCAAACACACACACACACACACACACACACACCAGTGCAGTTTAGGCTTGTCATCAGTAAAAATGTGCAGCTAAAACATTTTCCTGTCATGAAATCAGGAAATGACAGAATATGGTTAAAAACTGTAGCTAATAAATATCATTATACTTATTCAGTTTTCTGAAACACTGTTTTAATATGCAAATGAGTCATTATCTAATCAAATATGCAGTCATTTGCATACATTTCAGGAGTGATATGAGAAGATAGAAGTGAATGAAAGTAAAGTTTGGTGTGTGTGACGCTGCAGAAGTGCAGATTTCTGACTCAAACACACACACTTTATGCACTGAAACACATGAAGAGCAGTGAACTACAGTGGTACCTCGAGATACGACATTAATCCGTTCCGAGGCGGCTTAATGAGTTTTTCGTATCTTGGAACACATTTTACATGTAAAATGGCTAATCCGTTCCAAGCCCTCCAAAAACACCCCATTAAATTTCATAATAAAGCTAAATTGACCTATAAACAATGAAATAACGTAAAATGTGGAAGCCTCACTCGAAAGGTAAGCTATCTCCGAAAGTGGCGGCAGAGGAGGAGGAGGACAAACGGCAGATAACGTACGTACACTTAACTTTACAAAAACACATAATAAATGTAAAGTTTGGGGTGTGGAGTGGCTGAGCTGAAGCACGCCAGCACGTGCGTATAGAAGATGCATGATGGGAGGGATGCTGTCCAATCAGAGAGAAGGATCTCATGGCTTGGCTAGCATCAGGAACCAATGGGAGAGCAGGAGGATGGTGGCGAGTCTACTATAACTAAGATGGCGGCGTGCGGCGCGAGTTTCAAAATTGTTATGGGGCGAATCTCGGACTTTCAGAAACCTGTCGTATCTTGAAAACTTTTCGTATGTAGAGCAGTAAAATTATTCGTCTTTGCTTTCGTAACTTGGATTTTTCGTAAGTTGAGCCTTTCGTATCTTGTGGTACTACTGTACACTCCTGTTCTCCTTCCACTGGAAGACATTA
>JAWRVZ010000137.1:92500-115000 GCA_037043235.1 Rhodeus uyekii
AGAGTCGCGAGACGTAAAGTCAGAGTCGCGAGACGTAAAGTCAGAGTCGCGAGACGTAAAGTCAGAGTCGCGAGTCGTAAAGTCAGAGTCGCGAGTCGTAAAGTCAGAGTCGCGAGACGTAAAGTCAGAGTCGCGAGACGTAAAGTCAGAGTCGCGAGACGTAAAGTCAGAGTCGCGAGACGTAAAGTCAGAGTCGCGAGACGTAAAGTCAGAGTCGCGAGACGTAAAGTCAGAGTCGCGAGACGTAAAGTCAGAGTCGCGAGACGTAAAGTCAGAGTCGCGAGACGTAAAGTCAGAGTCGCGAGACGTAAAGTCAGAGTCGCGAGACGTAAAGTCAGAGTCGCGAGACGTAAAGTCAGAGTCGCGAGACGTAAAGTCAGAGTCGCGAGACGTAAAGTCAGAGTCGCGAGACGTAAAGTCAGAGTCGCGAGACGTAAAGTCAGAGTCGCGAGTCGCGAGACGTAAAGTCAGAGTCGCGAGACGTAAAGTCAGAGTCGCGAGTCGCGAGACGTAAAGTCAGAGTCGCGAGTCGCGAGACGTAAAGTCAGAGTCGCGAGTCGCGAGACGTAAAGTCAGAGTCGCGAGTCGCGAGACGTAAAGTCAGAGTCGCGAGTCGCGAGACGTAAAGTCAGAGTCGCGAGTCGCGAGACGTAAAGTCAGAGTCGCGAGACGTAAAGTCAGAGTCGCGAGACGTAAAGTCAGAGTCGCGAGTCGTAAAGTCAGAGTCGCGAGACGTAAAGTCAGAGTCGCGAGACGTAAAGTCAGAGTCGCGAGACGTAAAGTCAGAGTCGCGAGACGTAAAGTCAGAGTCGCGAGACGTAAAGTCAGAGTCGCGAGACGTAAAGTCAGAGTCGCGAGACGTAAAGTCAGAGTCGCGAGACGTAAAGTCAGAGTCGCGAGACGTAAAGTCAGAGTCGCGAGACGTAAAGTCAGAGTCGCGAGACGTAAAGTCAGAGTCGCGAGACGTAAAGTCAGAGTCGCGAGTCGCGAGACGTAAAGTCAGAGTCGCGAGACGTAAAGTCAGAGTCGCGAGACGTAAAGTCAGAGTCGCGAGACGTAAAGTCAGAGTCGCGAGTCGCGAGACGTAAAGTCAGAGTCGCGAGACGTAAAGTCAGAGTCGCGAGTCGCGAGACGTAAAGTCAGAGTCGCGAGTCGCGAGACGTAAAGTCAGAGTCGCGAGTCGCGAGACGTAAAGTCAGAGTCGCGAGACGTAAAGTCAGAGTCGCGAGACGTAAAGTCAGAGTCGCGAGTCGAAAAAGTCAAAGTCGAGAGTCGTGAGACGTAAAGTCAGAGTCGTGAACACTCTCGCAGCGTTGTGTCAAGGTCCTCTCAAGTGATAAATAAGTCTTCCAGTTTTTTCGGTAACGTTAATAGACCGTTAACGTTAATAAATAGAACGTTAATAACGTTAACAGTAACGTTTCATTTTTTTCTGCAGAGATGATGGAGGTTTCACTGTCAGTGATGTTCCGTCCGGATCGTATGTTCTTGAAATCTCGTCTCCAACCTACAGATTCCAGCCTGTCCGAGTCGACATCACCGCAACAGGGAAAATGAGGTGAGTGGATGTACGGATATTTGAATAGGATTATTTTGTATCATATTCATTTATAAACACAAAGAGAAAGAAAAGTACATTCTTCCATCCCACTAAAATATGTTTAAAATACAAAAGTTTCTAGAATTATGAACAAGCATTAAATTGTGTGTAAGAAATGTAATTTCAACATTTACTAATATTGTTTAAAGTGGTCACTTGCATGAGCTAACAATGAACAGTTGTATTTTTTAAATTAACGTTAAAAAATATGAATAAATACTGTATTGTTCACTATTATATTATATATTATATGCTTTCCTGTGTGTCTAACAGTAGAGAGCGGCGCTTGCAACATCAAGGTCATGGCTTTGATTCCCAGGGAAAGCAAGAACTGATTAGAATGTCAATGTGTTTCTTGAATGCGATGATAAAAGCAGCTGATAAATGCAGGAATGTGAGTGTAAATGTTATTAGTTGCATGTGTGTGTGTAATCTGTGTGCAGGGCTCGTGTGGTCAATTACATCAAGACATCGGAGGTGATCCTGCTGCCGTACCCTCTCCAGATGAGAAGCCTCGGTCTTCATTCATATTTCATCCCGCGGGAAACCTGGGGCTGGTCGGATTTCCTCATGAACCCGATGGTGGGTCGCGGCGCGGTCAGAGTGCTCCTGTAACTGCGACACATGGGTTTGACGTCTGTACTTTCCTCTTGTGCGTTCCCTTCAGGTTCTTATGATGGTTCTTCCTCTTCTGATCATCGTTCTCCTTCCTAAAGTCATGAATCCCAGTGATCCAGAGATGAGGCGGGTAGGATCTCAGTCAAACTGCTTCTGCGCTGCATGAACGCTCTGCTCGCGTTGATCATGTTGTTTCGTTTGAAGGAGATGGAGCAGTCCATGAACATGCTGAACTCCAACCAGGAGCTTCCTGACGTCTCGGAGCTCATGACCAGGTTCTTCTCCACGCCTCAAAGTCACGGGAGGTCAGGGGGCGGAGCCAGGGCCGCTCGGGGCGGGGCTCCCAGTGTAAGGGGTGTGGCTCCGAGGCGGAGATGAAAGATTGTTACAGGTGTTCAAAACACAGAATAAAAGATCGAATTACTCATTAAGAAACAAACTCGACAGGTTTATCGCTGTTCTTGGTAAAGCCATGACTTCAGATCATTACGCTGCTGCTGAAACTGATGATTGATTATTGAAAGTGCTTCTCCTACATTGGTAACACTTTACTATAAAGTTCCTTTAGTTAATGTTAGTTAACAGTTGTTACAGCTGTTGATTGTACATTCATGTCCGTCACATAATATAAACAGAGATTAACGGTAAAAGGTTAGCATTGGTTAATCGCACTAGTTTACATGAACTAACAGTGGAATGGATTTCCTCGTCTTTATAAATGTTAATCTGAACAGTTACTAATACATTTTTAAGATGAAAAGTTTGAACTAACAATAAGCAATATATTAATCTTTGTTCATTTTATTTATGTATCAACTAATGAAACTTTTTTGTAAAGTGTAATCAAATTAATTTACGGAAGGAGTTATTATTATAAAATCTTATACATGTGTAAAAAAAATTAAAAAGGTTTAAATAAATAAATAAAAGTCTTCGTTCTCCCTTTTTCTTTCTTCACACATTGTGTTTGTTTAATTTTGAGTCACTAGTGTGTGTGTGTGTAAGAGAGCATGTGTTTGTTTGTGTGTGAGTGAGTGTGTGTGTGTGTGTGTGTGTGTGTGTTTGTCAGAGTCAAATGAGCTAAGTGTGACATTTATGGACAGAGACTGAATCTATATTTAGCACGTGTGTGTGTGTGAGAGAGAAAGCGATTCTGCTAGGAGAGCGACACACACACACACACACACACACACACACACACGCACAGGCTTGAAGTGACCCGTCACAGACGATTAAACACAAAGTTCATCAAATCATTGATCTGGTGCGAATCTGCAGCTCTTAAAAATCATAAAATAAAACTGAATTAACTATGATCTTTAAATACCTTTTTCCTCAGTCTGGGGTGGAATATAATCTAGTCATGTTAAAGTTTTCTGTCTTAATCAACATATTAATTGTATACTATTTCAATGTAATTCTTATGTACTTAGTGTTTATTTACTTTTATAAATAGAATTTATTTAGCATGTGTATATATGTATATATATATTTATATATATAATTTTGTTTGTTTGATTGTTTTGTTTTATAAAATAGAAGTGTAACTTAAGTGTGTGTCAGTTCCACACGGGCGGGTGGAAGGATCTCTGGGTTTGGCTGGTAATCAGATTCAATGAATCACTGCCGTTGCAACACAGAGTCAAAGGCTGAAATGAATCAGATAAAAGAAGAGAAACTCCTGTATAGTAAAGAGTTCAGATAAACGCTTGAACCCTTCCGTGACGGGCTGAAGTCCAGTGCTGATCGTGATATGGCTCGTTCTCTCTCTGCTGTCGGATCATTGTGATTCTCTCTCTCTGTGGGACGGATCGAGGATGCTGATGCTGTGGGTTTGTGTCGGGCTGCTGGTGTGTGTCCGGACAGAACCGCTTCCTGCCGAAAACATCCATCTGCTCGCGCTAGAGGAGCACAAGCTCATCCTGAACCTCGGACAGAAAGGTCAGATTGCAGTGTGTCTTGTGTCATCTGTGCTTAAAATCAACACGTCCTAATGAAGCCATCCCATAAACGTGTGTCCGAAGAGCGTTTAGCATACATTCCCATTAATTCCAGTTGCATTGTATCATTCTCTAACGTTACGGGAACGTTGCATTGTACATTCTCTAACGTTACGGGAACGTTGCATTGTATCATTCTCTAAAGTTACGGGAACGTTGCATTGTATCATTCTCTAACGTTACGGGAACGTTGCATTGTACATTCTCTAACGTTACGGGAACGTTGCATTGTACATTCTCTAACGTTACGGGAACGTTGCATTGTGTCATTCTCTAAAGTTACGGGAACGTTGCATTGTATCATTCTCTAACGTTACGGGAACGTTGCATTGTATCATTCTCTAATGTTACGGGAACGTTGCATTGTACATTCTCTAACGTTACGGGAACGTTGCATTGTATCATTCTCTAACGTTACGGGAACGTTGCATTGTACATTCTCTAACGTTATGGGAACGTTGCATTGTACATTCTCTAACGTTACGGGAACGTTGCATTGTATCATTATCTAACGTTACGGGAACGTTACATTGTATCATTCTCTAACGTTATTGGAACGTTACATTGTATCATTCTTCAAATGTTATGGGAACGTTCCTTGTGAATATTCTCTAAAGCGCATTCTGAGGTGCTAATTTTTCTGATATAGAAATACTAGTTTGTTTGAGTGCATTTAGGGCATTTTTCCTAACTTTACTCCACTAATCCATTTAGAGCAGAGGTCAAAGGTCAAACAGTTATTAGTCCTAATAAAGATTAATTACATCAGGTTAAGAAACACTAGAGATAATGAAAGAGACTGATGGAAGATTATCAAGAAAAGATAATTGCGTTTTCTTCAGACAAGTATAGTGTTAATATTTTCAATTCACTTTTATTCTTATATTTTTAGCCTATGATTTAGTGTGCATGTTAATCTTTTTTTTATTATAGATTTTATATACATTTTCATTTTTAATTTTAGTTTTAGAAACGTTAAGTTCTTAAACTTCAAAATATTTGTTACAGTTAGCGGCTCAGGAAAACATTTATTATATTTTATCTTATATATATATATATATATATATATATATACATACATATTTAGCACTTTAAAAAAATTGTTTTAGAAATTTTAGGTAAATATATTTCTTTTTAAAACAAAAAAACGTTGCCTTGGCAAATAACTGACAACTGGTTTAAGTTGAAATGCTAACATTTCTAAAGCTAAATAAAAAATAATTAAATATTTAAAAGTAAATAAAAAAGCCAAATATTTAAAGAAAAGAAGAAATGCTGTCTTTGCAATTAACTGCAATATGTTTAAGTTAAAGAACTGAAATTTATAAAAACAAAATAAAATATAAAAACACATTAAAGCTACATATTAATATTTAAAAAAGAAAAAATACTTGAATACTCTAATAACATAAGAAACTGTAATAAATGAATTTAGCTCTTATTTTTATATATATATATATATATATATATATTTTTTTTTTTTTTTTTTACTTTACACATTTTAATACTTCAACTTAAACATTTATTTCAGCTAATTGCCAGGCAAGATTTGAATAGTTATGTTTTACTTCAGCTTTATTTCCACAAGTGATCTGTAGTGCTTTCAGCTTCAGTAGAGAGCGGCGCTTGCAACAGCAAGGTCATGGGTTCGATTCCCAGGGATAGAACTGATTAGAATATTAATGTGTTCCTTGAATGCAATGTAAGTCGCTTTAGATAAAAGCATCTAATAACTTCATAAATGTAAAGTCAATGTCGTGAGTCTTAAAGTCAGAGTCGTGAGTCTTAAAGTCAGAGTCGCGAGACGTACGACGGCTCCGGGTCAGAGCAGGAGAAGAGCTTTGATCTGTGATGTGTGATTGTTCTCTCAGAGATTCCCCGGGACTGCCACGAGCTGTGGGAGAGCACCGGCGGGCAGGCACGGGACGGCCTGTACCTGATCCGACCCGGAGACTCGCCCATCGCCGTCTACTGCGCCATGCACGAGGGCGGATGGACAGTCGTTCAGCACATCACGGTCAACGGCAGCGTGGACTTCGACCGGAGCTGGGACGAGTACAAGCGAGGCTTCGGGTCCCTCACCGGAAACCACTGGCTGGGCAACGAGTACCTGCACCGGCTCACCAGCGGACCCGTGCCCTACAAGCTCGCCGTCAAGCTGGTGGACAAAGACGCACTGACCAAGACGGGCGAGTACGACCCGGTGCTGGTGGAGAACGAGGATGCCCAGTACCGCCTGCGACTGGGTCCATTCCGGGGCACGGCGGCGGACGCCCTCACGCTCGACACCGAGAACTACCTCCACGACAACCAGCGCTTCACCACCAGAGACCGGGACAACGACAACTACTTCCAGAACTGCGCCAAGCTGGAGTTCCAGGGCGTGGCGGGCGGCGGCTGGTGGTATGACGCCTGCGCCGGCGCCAACCTCAACCGCAGGAACGTCATCTACTGGCAGAAAGACTGCAACAAAGAGCACCTGTGCAAATACGCCTGGATGATGGTGAGGCCGTCAGAGCGGGTCAAAGTCATCCGCGCCGCCGACTGTGCGAGAGACGAGCTCTGATCATCTGCTCCTCAACGCAACCATCTGAACAAATCTTGAGAAATCTAACTTTAGTGCTTAAAACAAGAACGATGGGGGCAGATAAATATCTGAATAAATTATTTGGTGGCACTTTATGTTTAAGTGTCAGTGTTATAGTGTAATTATACATTTAAGGACTGAGTGATGATATTTAACTACATGTTACATGTTCACTGTAATAGAAAAGCTGCTGCCTTAAATTTTAAATACAATCAACTAGAATTGAATTAAACTGACTTTAAAAAATGAGTTGAATCTTCCTTATATGGATTATTTTGATGAGATATTTATAGTAATAAATAAATTTATAGTATAGACAGTAACTACATGTATAACAAGGACACTGCGAAATAAAGTGTTACGGATTATTTTTCTGACCCCATCTTTTTCTTGCTTTAAGAGTAAAACACAAAATTCTGATGAGTTTCTCTTAATTTTGTGTTATTTGCACAATAAGTGAATGCATCATGTTTTGAGGATGATTAGATAAAACGAGACTTTTTTGCAGTGTAAGGATGAATTATAAACTCATGACGATCAATTATCCTTTTCTTTTTTATTCAATAAACATTTAAACGTCAGATGTGTTTGTAAGAGTGCAAAAGGTCCCATAAAACTGATCACACACACGATTACAGGGAATTAACAGACGCAACGCAGATTACAGAGTTTCTGTCTGTTTTCCAGCGTAAAGACTCTGAAATAAAGACACATTTTACTGAAGATCAGAAGAATGGAGTGAGTTTGTGCTGAAAACAAGAAGAAATCTCTGCCAGTGGAGTCGAAAAATCATTTTAATTCAAAGGGAAACAGGATCATGTTTTCTCTTGTTTTCAGCTCAAACTCACTTCATTTTGATCCGTTTCTCTTCTGATCTCCAGTAAATGTGTCTTGATTTCAGAATCTTTAGACGTTTATGCTGGAAAAGCGACAGAAGCACTGATGTTTTTCTGCTGTGCGGTTTCAATCCTCAAGCAATAAAGAAACATCTGACATGTTTGTTCACTTTCATTGAGTTGTTTACGGCACATTAAACGGATCTTCCTACAGAAATCAATCACACACTGTCATTGAATGGTTTGTGTCTTGAAATGCAGATGCTTCTTCATCATCATCATCATCATCACTGCATCTTCAGCTTCTGCCGACTGAGTTTCTTCTGTCTGTAATGGCACAGTAAGGCATCTGAAGTGCGTACAATCCACAGCAAGCCTTTGAAATGGACAACATTAGCCCTTATTAACACTGTGATGTAACAAACGTGAATAAACTCATCACTGAGCAACAGCATGATGGTGTTTGATCTGAACTCATGAAACTCAACCATCTTTCATCATATTCTTATGATCTACATCACGCTTGATGTGATTCGGTGCGATGTTTTAATCCATTAAAGATCAGTGTTGTGAAAGCGTCACAGAGTCAAACATCGCAACAACAGTTAAAGGAAATGGTATTAAAAGGGGGATTCGATTCTTAGGCTTTTAATGAAACTATCCAAAGACTTCAACACCCATAATGCACTTTTGCACAATTTTGGGAGAGCAAAAATGCAGACGTCGGATCCGTGTTGACAAAATCCCTGGAGCTGTGCCAGTTTTGCTGATAAACACACTGAGAGATCAGATTAACATCCTTCATTTACAGACACTAACGACACCAAACTGGCTGAAAATCTGTGAACTTTCCCTTAACTCAATCATTGCCTTCTCAAACACTAGAGTTACAGATGTTGAGACTCATACGGGCCAGTTTTATGGTACATTTAGGACTGTTTTGGGGGACGGTTTATTTTCAGGGTGCATTAAACTGTGTTTTTGAATAGAAGTCTCTTCTGCTCATCAAAGCTGCATTTATTAGATGTTTGTTTTCTATGTGAATATATAGTAAAGTGTCATTTGTAATATTACACTGTTTTACTGTATTTATGATGAATAAATTCAGCTTTAATCACAGGAATAAATGACACTTTACTATGAGCAGAAGAGACTCTTTCAGAAGCATAATCAAAACAGCACTGTTTCTGTCTTCCGGTGGCTGGAAATGGAAGCTGAAGGCCTGAGGGATGTCTGGCGTCTCAGGCGAGTCTGCCGCCCGCCGCCGGGTTCTGCCCGCACCAGTACAGCTTCTCCTCCACCCGCTTCTTCCTCCACTGGCAGAGCAACAGCATGCGGAAGGTTTTCTGGAAGGTTTTGTTGCAGAGCGCGTAGCACATGGGGTTGACGGTGCTGTTGACGTAACACAGCCAGTATCCCAGATGCCAGAGCGAGAGCGGGATGCAGTCGGAGCAGAAGGTGGAGACGAGCACCATGATGTTGTAGGGCGTCCAGGTGAGGATGAAGGCCAGCAGGATGGCGCTCAGAGTCTGGGCCGCCTTCTTCTCTTTGATCAGGACCATCCTCTTCCTCTTGGTAATCTGGCTTTTCAGTGTGCCGTCTATGGGTTTGGAAGAAGACGAGGAGGAAGGTGCGTTCACAGATTCGGCGGACGAGAAGGACGAGGGTTTTGCGTCTCCGTTGGTGTTCTTTAGTGGCCCGGACGCCGGTTTGAACTTGTATGAGACGCACTTCTTGCTCTTGGTAGGAGTTGCTCTGAAGTGGTTCTGCTCCTCGCCGTCGGTCTTACGTCTGCAAGACGGCTGGAAGACGCCGGGAGACGTCGAGCGCTCCTCGTCCTCGGAGGAAGCGTAGCTGTTGAAGTCGATGGGTTTGGGAGCATCGCTGCCGCTCGGGTTTCGCTCTCTTTCGCTGGTGTGCTTGCAGCCGAAACACGAGCGGATGGTTTGAGTCTCGCCGCCGGAGTTTGACGAAGAGTTGATGCCTTGAAGCTCGGCGAGGTCTTTGGTGCGTTTCTCGGTTTCCTTGTATATCCGGCAGTAGAGGATGGTCATGACGGACACGGGAATATAGAACGCCGCGATCGCCGTCCCGAAAGTAATCACAGGCTCGGAGAAGAACTGGATCTGACACTGTCGTTCGGGAACCGTCCGCTTGCCCACAAAATACTGCCAGCAGAGGATCGGCGGCGCCCAGAGCACGAAGGACACGAGCCAAGCCAAGCCGATCATGACGGCCGCTCGCTTCGGTGTGCGTTTGGCTCGATACGTCAGCGGCCGGGTGATGGAGAAGTACCGGTCGAAACTAATGACCAGCAGGTTCATCACAGAGGCGTTACTGGCCACGTAATCCAGCGCCAGCCACAAATCACACGCCAGGCTGCCGAGAGACCAGTAGCCCATCAGGATGTAGGAGGTGTACAGGTTCATGGAGAAGACGCCGATGATGAGGTCGGCGAAGGCCAGGCTCAGCAGGTAATAGTTGTTGACCGTCTTCAGCTGGCTGTTCACCTTGAAGGACAGCATCACCAGAACGTTCCCGATGATCGTGACGAGGCTCACGACGGCGGAAACGCTGGCGATGGCGACCACTTCCCACAGGCTGTGCGTGGACACCACATCCGAGACGTTGGCGCTGATGTTCTCGCCGCTCATGGCGATCGCAGCGGCTCGATTCTCCATTCACTCGCTGGTCAGCACGTCCATCTCCTGCAGGAACACACGCAAAAACACAGAGCGGCTCATAGAGGATCTAAACCAGGGGTGTCAAACTCAATTGCACAGGGGGCCAAAATCCCCCCAAAAAATAGGTCACGGGCCGAACAGGATAAACATTTATTGAAAACACTACAACTAAACTTTTAAAACTTACCTTTTTTTAAATTAGATGTGAATAAAAACAGACAGAAATATAATTCTGGAATAAATCAACTTATACCTTAAATAACTTAAAAATATAAAAATATTTAAAAAATACTTAAAAAAAATTAAAATATATCCTGTCTAAATTATACAAGTTAGAAATAAAGTAAACAAGTAAAGTAAAAGTAAGTAAAAGTTAAAAGAACAAACATTCAAATTTCTTTACTCTTATGTCATTTTATATAAAACTTAAAAAGATTTATATATAAAAGATTTTGCTCTCCATAAAAATATATCCTGTCAAAATTATACAAATTCAAAATATGGACATGCTGCATAACAAAACCTGGAAATCTAAATACAATTTTTGCTTTTCAGCAATAACAAATCAAATCATTCAATTGAATTTGCTCTTATGTCATATGTCTTATACTGCCGTCTTATTAAAGTATTTAATTACTGCCACATTAGCTCCGCAAATGAGACACACGGGTATACCGCCAGTATGTCAGTAAACATATACCGTATTATCCCGCATATAACCCATAGCAGATTTTACAAACTATGTCACAATTTTTTTTACACGTAATAATATTTCAATATATTTGTTACGTCCCTAAGGACGTAATGTTTTTTTATTTTTTGCGCTGTATTTTCTTTCTGGCGCTTGTACTATCACTCTGACAGCTGACGCTGATATGCTGTCTGACCTGTCAATCATGCAAGAAGACGCGCTGCCATGAGGGCGGGCTCTTCTCATCCGATGATCAACACCTGAATTTCGCGCACAAGCACTGTGTACCGAGCCTGAACAGTTATGGATAATTAGTGATGGCGAAATGAAGCTTTGTGAAGCACCGAGGCTTTCGCCTCAACTGTATCGTAAAAAGGTTCATTACTCGAAGCTTTTCAACACGGCGCACACTAACGACATCTTGTGGTCAAAGTTTGAAGAGCAGCTTGTGCCAGAGGATCTATTCATTTTTTTGGACTGTATCATGTTACATTCACTTTGAGAAATCCATAAAAGCAATAAAAAAGTTTTTTTGTTTGTTAATTTGATAGGCTACTTGCAACATGTGAACAAATTAGCCTATTAATGAATTTATGAAACAAAATAATAAATGGGACAAATTAATGTGTATAGAATCTGTTTTTATGAATCTACTTTGATCAACACATGCAGCCTTATTTACATACACTTTAGCCTTAGTCCTAAACCTATGAATTCATAGGCAAGGCTCATGTAGGCATATACAATCAAAATACAAGAAAATAATTGTGGAATGGTGAAGTGCTTGTGAACTGGGGAGTTTTTATTTTGTGGGAAATTGAAGAAATCAAAGATTTTTATTAATGAACAGAACTTGATCAACAGTACGGGGGCTAAGTCTATTTCTTTTTTTATTCTCTATTTCCCCTGCCTTTGAATATATTCTCTCACATGGGACTGAGGAGGCAGGAGTGAATAAAAATTCCAGGGCAAGAGGATGAAGATGTGGAAAGACAAATTATTAGTAAAGTACATACAAGTATTCGTGTAAATATTTATTCATATTACTATTAGCCTAATTCTTATAATTATTTATTATTTTACAATATAATTCTTGATATTAATAATAATAACAACAACGAGTTTACTTTATTTGTTACAACCTGAAAATGCTGCCAGACTTCCGAACGGCCTCTTTTCTTGGCTGGTTCCATGCTCAAAATTCAAAAAGAGCTTATCCTCTGTTTCGTGTCAGTTCACTACCGTTTTACCGAAGTGCATGACACTCAAAACCTGCGCAAGAGGTTCGCGCTACATTTGAACCAGATTACGAAGCAGTCACGTGGTTGAGGGAGAAAACGAAGCTTCGGACGTCACCGATCACGTGGTTATGGCAAAACGAATCACGCTCCGATACAGTGCTTCACTGTGAGATGTTTCGTTTTTTGCTTCGAAGCCTCGGTGTCAAACGTCACATCACTATGGATAATTGACAATAACAATCGCGCGGTACTAGCGCGAGCGCGAAGCATCATTAGCTACTTCCTGTTTAATACAAGAAGTGTTCGGCGGGTCAGCTGGAGCGCGGGACATCTCGCGGGCCATTAATAAAATGCTCTCGCGGGCCGGACATAATTACACGCCGGGCCGGATGTGGCCCGCGGGCCTTGAGTTTGACACCTATGATCTAAACATACACCAGAGTGCAAACTGAAACAGACAAATATTAGATGGAAATCATCGGAAACTGATGTAAAATTAAACAAAGGTACATTTAAACCATGTTTATTATCTTTAGCTAAAACTAAAATCATCAGAAAAATGTGTTGGATGAAACATTCTGTATTCCTCTTTGGATAAAAGCATCTGCCAAATGTAAAAACAAACTAAACAAAAATATGTTGAAGCACTAAATTATCTAACAGGAAATGGTATAAAATGTGCATTTAATCCAGCTTTATTTTTGTCTACTAAAACTAGGGGAATAATACGAGCTGGAATAAAATCAATAATTATATGAATAACTGGAAAAGTGAAATGTTCATTGGCAATAAACTGAAATAAGTGTAATTGAAAGCGTGAAAAACAAATCTAAAGGAAATAATAAACATACTAAACATTAAATTGAAAATAAAAGCTAATTCAGACTGTTAATAAAAACTACAACAGTTTATAAATAATAATTTAATCTCAGAAACCATCATGTATTTTATCCAATCAACCGAGAAGTTTATTACAGTATTTGTCTGTGAAGGTTCATTAATTTAGTTCATCATGGAATTTCATTATAATCCTGCAATAAAATACATGAGAGCTTCTACGATTAAACATCAAGCACTAATATAATGATCGCCATTTAAAGTCATTTATATCCTACTGAAATCTCATGTGCATTTGGGAATGAAGGTCTGCCATGGTTGACTGAATGGCTGATGGTGTGTGTGAAGAGACTGCAGCTCCTCAAGAGGGCAGGAGAGAGATTTATACGCAAAACCTCTGAGATCTGGACAAACGCTCACCAGTGACTGTCCTGACCGACAAACACACATGCAATCAGCCACAGATCACACATGACTTTAAGAGCCTGTGAAAAACATCAATATCATGAAGTACAAGTGATTTATTGGATATCTGCAAAATGTTTTCCAGCACAAACATTCTTACATGAAGATGCATTTACTGGAGAAGAAGATATTAAAACTTGTTTAGGCATCAAAATGAAGTGAGTTTGTGCTTAAAGCAAAGAACAAAAATCTGCCTGTGGAGTTGGAAAAATCAGCTCGACTCAAAGGGAAAACAGGATGATTTTTCTGACTCCACAGGCAGATATTTGTTCTTTGAGTCATTTTGCTTCTCCAGGAAATGTGTCTTGATTTAAGAATATTTAAATATTTGTGCTGGAAAACAAACAGTAACTCTGAGGAAGAGCTTGATTACAGGATCTACCACCTGTAACCAGCAAGACTGCAGGAAATCAGCGTTTAAAGTGACGGTTATCACTCAGAAATCCTCAGTAAAACACACACGAGTCTTGAAGCTCTTCTCCCAGCCACCGCACACGTGAACAGGCTGACCGACGGCACACGGATGCTGTGTCCGTGGCTTTTTGTTTCCAGGGAAACAGTGGAGGGATTTCTTTCAATGAGCCAACATCATCTGAGGCCGAGTGAAACGCTGAAGACAAACCAAACAAACACTTGAGCGAGCGGCAGGTGACGCACATATGTTAAATGTGATCAAAACCCACAAGAATAATAATCATTTGCTGTGAATCGACATCATACACTAATAAAAAACTGTTACAATGTAGCTGGTGCTGCACAAAAGCACATATATCAGTTTATGTCATTCCCATCACTGCAAAAGATGATTTTTCCCTCAGTATTTCTGACCAGTTTTCCAGTACAAGAAACATTTACTTGAGAATCAAACTTCCAGATAACAATAAGATATTCTAAGAACGTTTTTCTAACATTAAGTTATAAAAGCATTATTATATGTCCAAAACATATTTTTTTAATGTTTTTGTTTGAATGTTACAGGAGCATTACATTGTATCATTCTCCAAACATTACAGTAACGTTACATTGTACATTCTCCAAACGTTACGGAAACGTTACATTGCGTCATTCTCCAAACGTTACGGGGACGTTACATTTGATCATTCTCCAAACATTATGGGAACGTTACATTGTGTCATTCTCCAAACATCATAAGAACGTTACATTGTATCATTCTTCAAACTTTATGGGAATGTTTCATTGTATCATTCTAAAAACGTTACAGGGACGTTACATTGTATCATTCTCCAAACATTATGGGGACGTTACATTGTGTCATTCTCCAAACATCATAGGAACGTTACATTGTATCATTCTTCAAGCATTATGGAAACGTTACATTGTGTCATTCTCCAAATGTTACGGGGACGTTACATTGTATCATTCTTCAAACATTATGGGAACGTTACATTGTGTCATTCTCCAAACATCATAGGAACGTTACATTATGTCATTCTCCAAACATTATGGGAACGTTACATTATGTCATTCTCCAAACATTATGGGGACGTTACATTGTGTCATTCTCCAAACATCATAGGAACGTTACATTATGTCATTCTTCAAACATTATGGAAACGTTACATTGTGTCATTCTCCAAATGTTACGAGGACGTTACATTGTATCATTCTTCAAACATTATGGGAACGTTACATTGTATCATTCTCCAAACATTATGGGAACGTTACATTATGTCATTCTCCAAACATTATGGGGACGTTACATTGTGTCATTCTCCAAACATCATAGGAACGTTACATTATGTCATTCTTCAAACATTATGGAAACGTTACATTGTGTCATTCTCCAAATGTTACGAGGACGTTACATTGTATCATTCTTCAAACATTATGGGAACGTTACATTGTATCATTCTCCAAACATTATGGGAACGTTACATTGTATCATTCTTCAAACTTTATGGGAATGTTTCATTGTATCATTCTCCAAACGTTACAGGGACGTTACATTGTATCATTCTCCAAACGTTATGGGGACGTTACATTGTATAATTCTCCAAACGTTATGGGAATGTTTCATTGTATCATTCTCCAAACATTATGGGAACGTTACATTGTATCATTCTTCAAACTTTATGGGAATGTTTCATTTTATCATTCTCCAAACGTTACAGGGACGTTACATTGTATCATTCTCCAAACGTTATGTGGACGTTACATTGTATCATTCTCCAAATGTTATGGGGACGTTACATTGTGTCATTCTCCAAACATCATAGGAACGTTACATTATGTCATTCTCCAAACATTATGGGAACGTTACATTATGTAATTCTCCAAACATTATGGGGACGTTACATTGTGTCATTCTCCAAACATCATAGGAACGTTACATTATGTCATTCTTCAAACATTATGGAAACGTTACATTGTATCATTCTCCAAACATTATGGGAACGTTACATTGTATCATTCTTCAAACTTTATGGGAATGTTTCATTGTATCATTCTCCAAACGTTATGGAAACGTTTCATTGTATCATTCTCCAAACGTTATGGAAACGTTACATTGTATCATTCTCCAAACATTATGGGAACGTTACATTGTATCATTCTCCAAACATTATGGAAACGTTACATTGTATCATTCTCCAAACATTATGGGAACGTTACATTGTATCATTCTCCGAACGTTATGGGGACGTTACATTGTATCATTCTCCAAACGTTATGGGGACGTTACATTGTATAATTCTCCAAACATTATGGGGACGTTACATTGTATCATTCTCCAAACATTATGGGAACGTTACATTGTATCATTCTCCAAACGTTATGGGGACGTTACATTGTATAATTCTCCAAACATTATGGGGACGTTACATTGTATCATTCTCCAAACATTATGGAAACGCTACATTGTGTCATTCTCCAAACATTATGGGAACGTTACATTGTGTCATTCTCCAAACATTATGGGAACGTTACATTGTGTCATTCTCCAAACATTATGGAAACGCTACATTGTGTCATTCTCCAAACATTATGGGAATGTTTCATTGTATCATTCTCCAAACGTTACAGGGACGTTACATTGTATCATTCTCCAAACGTTATGGGGACGTTACATTGTGTCATTCTCCAAACATCATAGGAACGGTACATTATGTCATTCTCCAAACATTATGGGAACGTTACATTATGTCATTCTCCAAACATTATGGGGACGTTACATTGTGTCATTCTCCAAACATCATAGGAACGTTACAGGGACGTTACATTGTATCATTCTCCAAACGTTATGGGGACGTTACATTGTATCATTCTCCAAACATCATAGGAACGTTACATTATGTCATTCTTCAAACATTATGGAAACGTTACATTGTGTCATTCTCCAAATGTTACGAGGACGTTACATTGTATCATTCTTCAAACATTATGGGAACGTTACATTGTATCATTCTCCAAACATTATGGGAACGTTACATTGTATCATTCTTCAAACTTTATGGGAATGTTTCATTGTATCATTCTCCAAACGTTACAGGGACGTTACATTGTATCATTCTCCAAACGTTATGGGGACGTTACATTGTATAATTCTCCAAACGTTATGGGAATGTTTATTGTATCATTCTCCAAACATTATGGGAACGTTACATTGTATCATTCTTCAAACTTTATGGGAATGTTTCATTTTATCATTCTCCAAACGTTACAGGGACGTTACATTGTATCATTCTCCAAACGTTATGTGGACGTTACATTGTATCATTCTCCAAATGTTATGGGGAAGTTACATTGTGTCATTCTCCAAACATCATAGGAACGTTACATTATGTCATTCTCCAAACATTATGGGAACGTTACATTATGTCATTCTCCAAACATTATGGGGACGTTACATTGTGTCATTCTCCAAACATCATAGGAACGTTACATTATGTCATTCTTCAAACATTATGGAAACGTTACATTGTATCATTCTCCAAACATTATGGGAACGTTACATTGTATCATTCTTCAAACTTTATGGGAATGTTTCATTGTATCATTCTCCAAACGTTAAGGAAACGTTACATTGTATCATTCTCCAAACATTATGGGAACGTTACATTGTATCATTCTCCAAACATTATGGAAACGTTACATTGTATCATTCTCCAAACATTATGGGAACGTTACATTGTATCATTCTCCAAACGTTATGGGGACGTTACATTGTATCATTCTCCAAACGTTATGGGGACGTTACATTGTATAATTCTCCAAACATTATGGGGACGTTACATTGTATCATTCTTCAAACATTATGGGAACGTTACATTGTATCATTCTCCAAACATTATGGGAACGTTACATTGTATCATTCTTCAAACTTTATGGGAATGTTTCATTGTATCATTCTCCAAACGTTACAGGGACGTTACATTGTATCATTCTCCAAACGTTATGGGGACGTTACATTGTATAATTCTCCAAACGTTATGGGAATGTTTATTGTATCATTCTCCAAACATTATGGGAACGTTACATTGTATCATTCTTCAAACTTTATGGGAATGTTTCATTTTATCATTCTCCAAACGTTACAGGGACGTTACATTGTATCATTCTCCAAACGTTATGTGGACGTTACATTGTATCATTCTCCAAATGTTATGGGGAAGTTACATTGTGTCATTCTCCAAACATCATAGGAACGTTACATTATGTCATTCTCCAAACATTATGGGAACGTTACATTATGTCATTCTCCAAACATTATGGGGACGTTACATTGTGTCATTCTCCAAACATCATAGGAACGTTACATTATGTCATTCTTCAAACATTATGGAAACGTTACATTGTATCATTCTCCAAACATTATGGGAACGTTACATTGTATCATTCTTCAAACTTTATGGGAATGTTTCATTGTATCATTCTCCAAACGTTAAGGAAACGTTACATTGTATCATTCTCCAAACATTATGGGAACGTTACATTGTATCATTCTCCAAACATTATGGAAACGTTACATTGTATCATTCTCCAAACATTATGGGAACGTTACATTGTATCATTCTCCAAACGTTATGGGGACGTTACATTGTATCATTCTCCAAACGTTATGGGGACGTTACATTGTATAATTCTCCAAACATTATGGGGACGTTACATTGTATCATTCTCCAAACATTATGGGAACGTTACATTGTATCATTCTCCAAACGTTATGGGGACGTTACATTGTATAATTCTCCAAACATTATGGGGACGTTACATTGTATCATTCTCCAAACATTATGGAAACGCTACATTGTGTCATTCTCCAAACATTATGGGAACGTTACATTGTGTCATTCTCCAAATGTTATGGGGACGTTACATTGTATCAATCTTCAAACATTATTTGAACATTACATTGTATCATTCTTCAAACATTATGGGAACGTTACATTGTATCATTCTATAAACATTATGGGAACGTTACATTGTATCATTCCACAAATGTTATGGGAACGTTACATGGTATCATTCTCCAAACGTTATGGGAACGTTACATTGTATCATTCTACAAATGTTATGGGAATGTTTCATTGTATCATTCTCCAATTATTATTGGAACGTTACATTGTATCATTCTTCAAACTTTATGGGAATGTTTCATTTTATCATTCTCCAAACGTTATGTGGACGTTACATTGTATCATTCTCCAAACGTTACGGGGACGTTACATTGTATCATTCTCCAAACATTATGGAAATGTTAAATTGTGTTATTCTCCAAACATTATGGGAACGTTACATTGTGTCATTCTCCAAACATTATGGGAACGTTACATTGTATCATTCTACAAACGTTATGGGAACGTTACATGGTATCATTCTCCAAACGTTATGGGGGCGTTACATTGTATAATTCTCTAAACGTTATGGGAACGTTTCATTGTGTCATTCTACAAACATTATTTGAACGTTACACTGATAGATGCAAGTCGCTTTGAATAAAAGCATCTGATAATTGCATGAAGAAAATAAATAAAATAAAGATTCTTCAGATATTTGTGTTGTAAAACAGACAGAAACACTGAGGAAGAGCAGGATTTTTACAGCGCAGTCACTGGCTCTGAGCTTCATCACATCTCAGACAGATATTCAGAGTTTACTTTGAGCTATTTAACAGCAAGTGATTTCAACAACATAATGGTTCAGCGCTCTCAAGGCCGATGAGTCTTCACTCTGTCATTATATTTTTAACATCATCATTGCTGGAAATATACACTGAAACATTGTTTCAGCAGGAAAAGCAGAACATGGAGGATGTTGATAGACAATGCGATTGACTTGATAACTGACTTTATACATCCACTAAAAATCACTCAAACAACACGATGAAGAAAAGATCCTGCAGCCTCAATCTTTTTTCAGCCGCTTTGAATCGAAGTGATAAATGCAGAAAGATCTGGCATGCTGATTTACTTCTGTTTGTCTGTTGTGAAGGCGGCATGTGGTGGGCAGATTTCTGAGGAAGCAGATGAATAAATGATGACTGTATATTGACGGATGGTCTGATCTTACAAACACTGACAATCTCTTGTTTCTGAAGAGCTGAAAAGCAGCAGTTTTACCTTGAGCGTTAAACTCTGGCGGAACAGGTGAACAGGACAGGACACTTTAACTGATCAATATTGATTACTTTAAGAATTGCAAACATGTTTTGTATCGCAAGTTTTCTGAAATGTTATGTTTAAATATGCAAACGAGGCATTTTCTAATTAAATATGCATTTTCAGATTCATATCGGGTGATTCACTCAAATCATGATCCAGCTCAGAGGTCGTCTTTAAATAAACTGACCTAGATCACAAATTGTAGGTTCAAATGATGATCAGTTCATCTGGAAGAACTACATGAAACTGAGCTTCAACTAAACGTATTAATCCTACAAGTTATTTAGAGTTCCTGATCAACAAGAACAAACAATGAGGGAAGTGATTAACAAAACATAAGGTTTTAGTCCAAAAAAAACCATATTTAAAGATTATGTGATATGACATCACCACAGAAATAAATATTAAAAAAGGTATTTGCAACGGTTGATCTCACAATTCTAACTTTTTTCCTTTGTACATTTGTAGATAAACTCAGAGCTGCAAGAGAAAGTATTTGAATTGAGAAAACAAAACATTTTTATTCTGTCAGAAACAAGCTTCCATATAAACAGGGGCTGTGAATGACGAGCGCTGACGGACCAGTGGAACGAAAGCAGTGTTTGAGTCGGTGACTTTTCTCCGTCCTTTCCCTGTCTGCGAAAACCTCAGCTCTGTGTGTGTGTGTGTCTGTGTATGAGTGAGTGTGTGTGTGTGTGTGTGTGTGTGTGTGTGTGAGTATTTGAGTGAGTGTGTGAGCGAGTGTGTGAGTATTTGAGTGAGTGAGTGCGTGTGTGTGTGTCTGTGTATGAGTGAGTGTGTGTGTGTGTGTGAGTATTTGAGTGAGTGTGTGTGAGTATTTGAGTGAGTGTGTGTGTGTCTGTGTATGAGTGTGTGTGTGTGTGTGTGTGTCTGTGTATGAGTGAGTGTGTGTGTGTGTCTGTGTCTGTGTATGAGTGAGTGTGTGTGTCTGTGTATGAGTGAGAGTGTGTGTGAGTATTTGAGTTAGTGTGTGAGTGTTTGTGTGAGTATTTGAGTGAGTGAGTGTGTGTGTGTGTATGTGTGAGTATTTGAGTGAGTGAGTGTGTAGGTGTGTGTGTGTGTGTGTGTGTGTGTGTGTGTGTGTGGTGATCTGACCCGTGTCTAATGTCCCGGCAGTTCTGCTGCGACTGACAAACGTCTTCTTGCGGGGAGTTTGTGCTCGAGTCTCAGGTGAAGCTGCAGACGCATCAAACTGCGGATGCCAGAAGATCCTGCAACTCATTTATCATTCAGTTCCTTTATGTGCAACACACTGCAGAAAATGAAATCCTCAGTAAAATAGGTTTTATTTAACCAAAAATAAAACATTAAAATGTCCAAAAAGGGAATGAAGAGTCCAAATAAACAGGGTCTGTGGTGTCTTGAAGGAGAGCCAGTGTTCATGGGTCCAGATAAGAGGACGGTCTGGAACGCGGCTTGTTCTCAGCAGCTCATCTTCCCAGAGGCGGCGAGAGGCAACGACGGCCCGGCACTCAAGCCTGTCGGCCAGAATGTGTGTTTCCATCTAGACCATGCAGGAATCCTCGCTTCCGGGACCCGTGAGGACACATGCATGCATGGGGAAAAGAGGAATTCACACTCTGGATTTAAAGCTCAAACGTGACGCGTAACGCGAGAATGAACCTCACTGGTTCTCATACATCAATTAAAGATTAATGGTTCTGATAACCACAACTGATGTGAGAATTGATTCATATTTATAGGTGACCAAAAACCTAAATTCAATCTTTTCATCATGTGAATCGATCGTGTCTCTTCAGAATCTTTGGACTAAACCATTCAATTCTCATGGATTAGTCTTACGATTCATGAACTGTTTAAAGTTGTGTAGCCGTCTATGGAGAGTACAGAGTTTAATGATCTTCAAAACAATTGTCTTTTGTGTTCTAGAGATAGACAATTGCAAGTGTTACGGGTTTGGAACGACGTGAGTGTGAGTAATTAATGACAAAATATTAATTATTATAAGTGGCACTGATAATAATATTCTTAAAACAACAAAAATGAGTCAGTGTTTAAAACAAGAACAAATATCTGCCAATGAAGTCATTAAAATAATCTTGTTTTCCCTTTGAATCAAGTTGATTTTTCTGACTCCACCGGCTGGAATTTGATCTTGTTTTGTGGAAGTTTTGTCGATATGTTCGGTGTTTTTCTCCAGGAAACAGACAGAAACACTGAGGAAGAGCTTCATCTGTCAGTAAGTCTGCTCGGACTGTTGTACAGCATCTCGGGTCAGAAGGCTTGTATTTCCCCTGAGTTTGGCTCATTTTAGGTCTCTGCAGGACTCGTTAAAATCA
>JAWRVZ010000137.1:130000-155000 GCA_037043235.1 Rhodeus uyekii
CCAGCACTGAACCCTGAAGCAATCCAGTATCAGATGATGAGACTCAGATTCAAGATTCAAGAGAATCAAGAATTTTATTCGTCACATACACAGTTATATACAGAATATACAACTGGCAGTGAAATGTAAACAGACGCCTCACACCTCCACGACTCAATCAAGAACTGCAGAGAGGAAACACTGGAACCACTGGATCCTGATGAGGTGTAGATGGGGAAGAGAAGCGGTCCCAGCACTGAACCCTGAGGCACTCCAGAATCAGATGATGAGGCTCAGATGCCTCCCACCTCCCTGAAGAACTGCTGACAGGAACCACTGGATCTGGATGTTCCCTTCATCAAGAGGCCTGACAGGAGGATCCGGTGGTTAACCGTCAAAAGCAGCAGAGAGATCCAGCTTTTGGAAGTACACTAACTCATAAACACTCATTTATAGTTTTCCATGAGTCTGGGTAACTGAGAGGATTTTAAAAGCATGATTTCTAGACTAAGTCTATGAAAAGTCATGAAAATGTATCTAAAAATCTAAACCCAGAGTTTACACACTTCCGTCTGATGTACTATTAATCACTTTTACTGTCACTGAGGTCAATCAACCTTCCAACACAATATCAGATCAGTGCAAATTGCACTGAACACGAACCCTAACCAAATGTACAGACGCACAATTCAACCTCGAAGAGAGAGTGATCTTAAAATAAAGTCTTGGTCCTGTTGTATTGATCTGAAATCGAGACGGTGTGTGTCGTCTGAACGAGAGCGAAGAGTCACAAAGAATCGATCGCTGGATTTCACGTGTTTTATGTGTCAGTACAACTGCAAAACATCAAGCTCTTCCTCCGCGTTTCTGTCTGTTTTCCAGCACAAACATCTAAACATTCATACATCAAGATGCATTTACCAGAGAAGCAAAACGACTGAAAGTATTAAGTCTTGCTTAATGAAAAATATCTCAAAACGAAATGAGTTTGTGCTGAAAACAAGAACAAATATCAGCCAGTGGAGTCAAAAAAATTATGTTTTCCTTTTGAATTGAGTTGATTATCTTGCCAGACTGACAGATATTTATTCATGTTTTAAGCATAAACCCATTTAATATTGATACATTGCATTATCCTTTCAATGTATCATAACTGATGTTATTCATGAGCTCATACAATGCATAATAAGGTGCATTTCAAGGCAAAATACTTGTATAATGTAAGTGTTCCTCTACAAAGCTCATCCATGAAAACACAGGAGCACAAATACCAGTGAAGTGACCTGAAGTTAACCCGTCGGCGCTATCGCAGAAGATGCAGAGCCCTCGAATAATTAATAGTGCTGTCACAGGTCCGGACGGAGCGCCGCAAGCCTCCAGAGACTCCGGGTCTAAAATAAGCCCAGCGTCTGATCTCACATCAGCTATTGTCTGATCCAGAGCTGCAGCAGAGCAACTCATCCGGGAAAACCTCTGCCCGCTGAAGCGAGCCGGATTCCGCCCGGAGAGGAATGACACGTGTGGATGAAGAGGAGCTCATGAACACAAGGAGAGTGGCCTGAGGCGTCCTCGAATGTGTCCTGAAGACGTCTCGCTAGCCAGTGAAGTAGACATCAGCATCATCTTACACTAGTTAAACACAGCTTAACAGATTCAGGCACACAGAACAGCTTAAATCATCACAGAACATCATATAATACATCAAATCTTAGATACAGAATTTGCTTTTATGACTTAACCTGAACAAACCGTTTGGACACTCGTCGTGGGTTTGGCCTCACAATAATCATATTTGCACTCTAGAAAGTCTGAACGGTTAATGCTGACCTTATTTCACTGGCCGTGTAAGTTTGTGATGTCTGACGCTCTTCTGCACTGTTTGAGCGGCTCATTCTGTGTAAAGACAGGGTTGACATCATCCTCATCATCATCTTCATCCTCATCAACATCATCACCATCATCCTCCATCACCACCATACCATCACACATCCAATATGGATATTATTTAATAAAACTCTGATTGATTTTGACTGAAGGAAGACAGTCATACACACCTTGAATGGCTTAAGGTGAGTAAATTATGGGATAATGTGAACTAGTCCTGATGAATGCAGTCGCTCTCCGCGTGCGTCTCAGACGGTCAGAGCTTCAGCGTCTCTTGTTTCTGGAAGGAATCGAGCAGCAGCAGGACGAGGCTGATAAAGGAAGAGCTCGCCGAGGAAATCTTTCTTTGCCCTTTCCAGGTCATGCATTATTAACACGGAGCATGTTGAACAAATATAAATCTAATGGAGTCATTGACTTCATGTGCTACTAAATGTCAAGACATTCACACATTCACATGGCTGGTGCACATCCGCATGAAAGCACACTAACCGTTGTGTGTGTGTGTGTTTAAATGTAAGAACGTCTCATTATCAGGGCGGTCTGTGTGCTTTAAACAGCTCACAAAATGAACATGATCTGAAGAATAAAATATTTTTAAAATATGTATGTTTATTCATACTAACAATAACAATAATAAAAATATTAGCATTATTAATAGTAGCAATATTTACTATAATAATAATTAATAAATATAGTAAAAAACAATCCATTACAAATAATAAATTGTTTTAGTTATGCAACAATAATAATTATATTAACTATTAACAAATTATCAGTGTTTAAATTCATTACATTTTTATTATTACACCAATTGTTATTCAAATTAAAATATATAAATGTATTATAATTCTTTATTATACTACAATAATAATACAATAATTATTAATACTACACTGGAATAATAATGATAATTATTGTAATGTAATTATAAAAATAAAATTATTATTATGTACAATTATTATATTTGTCTGTTCTTGTAATACAATAATAATAGCAATAATAATATAATAATAATTATTATATACTAAACAAAAGTGTTATTTTTATTACTACACAACAATAATGGTAATAAGAACAAGATATTTACGTATAATAATATACAAAACATTTGAAGAAAAGGCTTCAAAAAATATGGACCTTAATCTGAAAATATGGTTACATATTAAATACAGTATATCAAATCATTTGCCACTTTCTCAGTGATCATCAGTGCTTGTGTTTCTGCAGGATCCTCATGGTGCCGTGACCCGGTGTGTCCTGCAGGTCTCGGATCGATCGCAGCGGGACAACGGATGATACCCGTGGCACTCAGAGACGCTGCCGTTTATTTTAAGGTCTCAGAGACGATGGAGACATTTAACACACGACACGCAGGGCGGCTTTAGCCTGAAAACATGCGTGACATATTACTGCGCGCGAGGTGAATGTTAAACAGGCCTTTACACATCCGTGAGTCACGGCTCATTAGCAACACTTGTTTATCAGAGACGACAAACCAACACTTCACTGGCAGGAAGCTTTCAGCTCTCAATCCATCCAAAAAACATGAGCTCATGTGAATTCCGTTAACAGAAACTGTTCGTTGACGATCCTTTTTCCATGATTAAAAGCACCTTCACACCAGCGTATGATATCATTCTGTTAATTAAACACAACTTGATCCTACAGAATTAATTACAATCCGATATCGAATCTACCTACTTCTTCCATAATATTGAGACTCTTATTAGAGTTACAAATGATTTGCTCTTATCATCCAATCGTGGTTGTATCTCTCGGTTAGTGTTACTGGATCTTGGTGCTGCATTTGATACAATCCACCACAAAATCCTTCTAAATAGATTCGAAAATTATGTTGCATTAGTGGAATTGCATTTGAATGGTTCAAATCACACTTATCTGACCATTATCAGTTTGTATGAGGAGATGTCATATCACGAGTTCAGTATGGAGTTCCTCAGGGTTCAGTACTAGGACCATTGCTTTTCCCTGTTCCAGGTTCCTTTGGGAGAAATCAATAAGAATCATGGCATTACTTTGATTTCCTGTAGCTCAATCAGTAGAGCATCGGTGCTTACAACGCCATGGTCATGGGTTCAATCCCAGGGAAAGCAAGAACTGATTCAATGTGTTCCTTGAATGCATTATAAGTCGCTTAGGATAAAAGCGTCTGCCAAATGCATACATGTAAATGTACTTTCACTGTTACGTTGATGATAATCAGCTCTATATTTCTCCATCCTGATGAAACTTAACAACTCACTAAATTAAGAGAATGCATAACTGATATAAAAAATTGGATGAGTAGTAATTTCCTAAAACTCAATTCTGATAAATCAGAAATTGTAATTATTGGATCATAAAGTTCTGTGTGTAATAACTAGACTATTGTCTATCACTCGATGGCTCTATTAAGTGTTCGTCGTCAGTCAGAAACCTGCGCTTGTTCTTTGATGCCAATCTTTCATTTGAAAGCCACGTATCTAGCATTTGTAAAATCGCATTCTTCCATCGTAAAAATATATCTAAATTACAACATATGCTCTCAATGACAAATGCAGAAAGTGAGTTGATGTTCATGAGTTCAAGGCTGGATGATTGTAATGCTCTACTTCATAGGTGTCAAACTCAAGGCCTGCGGGCCACATCCGGCCCGGCGTGTAATTGTGTCCGGCCCAGCGATATGAAGCGCTGGCAACACAGTAAACTACAGATCCCAAAATGCAGTGCTCCAGCCCGTCAGCAAGCTAGTACCGTGCTGGAAATCTTCAGTCCAACACTGCCCACGACCTAAAGTGTGTTTCGGCTTTTGGCCCCCTGTGAAATTGAGCTTGACACCCCTGCTCTACTGGGTGGTTGATCTGGGTTTATGATTGGGGGGCGGAGTGTATGAGTGAGGGGAGTGGTTTGTGTCTGAGGGGTGGGGTGTATGAGTGAGGGGGAGGGGTTTATGAGTGAGAGGCGGGGTGTATGAGTTAGGGGGAGGGGTTTATGAGTGAGGGGCAGGGTGTATGAGTTAGGGGGAGGGGTTTATGAGTGAGGGGAGTGGTTTGTGTCTGAGGGGGAGGGGTTTATGAGTGAGGGGCAGGGTGTATGAGTGAGGGGAGTGGTTTGTGTCTGAGGGGGAGGGGTTTATGAGTGAGAGGCGGGGTGTATGAGTTAGGGGGAGGGGTTTATGAGTGAGGGGAGTGGTTTGTGTCTGAGGGGGAGGGGTTTATGAGTGAGGGGCAGGGTGTATGAGTGAGGGGAGTGGTTTGTGTCTGAGGGGGAGGGGTTTATGAGTGAGAGGCGGGGTGTATGAGTTAGGGGGAGGGGTTTATGAGTAGGGGAGTGGTTTGTGTCTGAGGGGGAGGGGTTTATGAGTGAGAGGCGGGGTGTATGAGTGAGGGGGAGGGGTTAACTGCTGATCTGCTTATTCTGGTTAATCTGGAAACTGTGTTACTCTGAACACATTTACCGTGTTTAACAGATTCCACAGAACAGATGTGTGATCGTAAACCAACCATGAGCTTCAGCCTCAATAAACACATCTAATTATGAGCTACTGAACTGAACGTGAATCCCAAACGCTCCTCTGACGTTCAGCACTGAACACCACCTGATACACACACACACTCACAGCTACAGGAAATGTCAGATTGCTCACGTCCTGTCGCTCTGTATTTATCGTGTGTATGCCGGCGGCATCGCTGAACTCCAGTCTGTCTGGAGGACGATCAGAATAAAACACCAGCAAGACCTTCAGCTCTTCTTCACAACTATCCTCCTCTTCCTCAGCGTTGAAGAAGAAGAGCATCATCTCACATCTCCTGAACCTGTGCATCAACGTCATGCACTCAGAGTTAGATGAAGAACTGAGGTGAAGGTCTGAGAGTGTCTCACCTGTAGTCATGTTTCCATCCACTGGTTTTACGCAGATTTTGGGACTCTGGCTGGAAATGGCAAGATGCACGAGTTATAAAAAATGCCCATAAACGAATGCACTCAGTTGAGGCGGATTATTTTTTTTATCCGATAAGAATTCATGACATATGCTAAGATGGAAAAACGTTTATCCCTTAAAAGCTCATGTGAATTTAGTTCAGCAGAGGCTGTGATATGATAACTCTCTCTCTCACACACACACTCTCGCTCTCTCTCACACACACACACACATACATACTTTCTCACATGCACTCACTCTCTCTCTCACACACACACACACATGCACACACTCTCTCTCTCACGCACAAACACTCACTCATGCGCGCACAAATTGATGATATTGACATCATCATTCATCATCTGAGTCGCACTGCAGTAACAGGATCACACACACACAAACTCTGAGCTTCCACAATTAAATGTGAATTAAAGCTTTAAATGGCTGTAATCTTGATGAAGTGTTGCTGCGAACGGTTCCTTCGGGCTGCAGGTGCCATTAAACCTTCATTAACCCACAGCAGACGGATGCAGATCATCATCCCGACACCGAAACCACTGCTGAAAATACAGAACGCAGCATTTCTGTCTCTCACCCTTCAGTTCATATAAACATCCGTCAAACAACAGTTCACAGAAGCTGAAGAACAACAGGGCGTTTATCTGGAAAACATATTTGCATTTAGTGTGAATTATTAGATTAGAATTAGATTTAGTGTGAATCGGTGTTGTTATTGTTAAATGAGGCTAATGAAAGCCTTTGCTGGAGCTGCAGGTCACGTGAAAGGGAAGGGGTTCGAACCAGCAGAAGAAAGTGTGTCAGAAACAGACCCTGCTGTGCTCGGCATCCAATCAGACAGAACTGGATTCAATATTTTGAGTGTCTCAATTTGACCTCTGACCTGAAACGTTGTCAATATAATATTCATGTACCGACTGAACCGGTTTCTCCCAAGGGTTTTCCTCCTTCATTCTGTCTCTGCTGGGGTTTTGGGTTCTCGTCTCTGTCGTCTCTGGTTTGATTAGTTGGAGACACTCAATATTATCAATATGATTGACTGGTTCTTCTAGAGCTGCCGTTCAGCCCAAACACACTTTATTGCATTATTTTCCTGTTTTCTCTGTAAAGCTGCTTTGAAACAATCTGTACTGTAGAAAGCGCTGTAAAGTTGAAGAATAGAGTTGAGTTGAGAGGTAAAGCGAGGTTTTGGAGGAGGAATCAGAGGCTCATCGAAGGCCTGACGCTCGCAGAGACGGATCTTGTGCGGGAGGAAGATGGCGGCGTTGGGCGAGGCGTATTCAGGCCTCCAGATTGATGACGTCGGACGGGAAGTGTGGATTAGCTGAACGCTTCTCATGTGTTCATTTGGAGAACTATCTAAACACGCTTCTCCCGAACATTGATACAACATCATTAAATAAAAGAATAAAGAGCAGAAGTCAACAAGCAAACCTTAGTCTAAAAAAGCATCTTAATTTAACGTAACGCATGTAGAGTCGTATTTTCTTTGTTTTTGAGGAGGAGGATGATGATGATGAAGTCACTTTCGCAGCTTTGATATGATTACACACTCACTGGCATTACATGACTTTCATGTGTTTTGTGACGTCAAATCCAAATTACAAACCAAATTCATTTTTCTATCAGCTGTGTTTTTGAGCGGACCGGTTGCATTAGCGTAGTGTTTTGTGACCTTGCATCACGACCTGTGAGAGAAGCGCGGTTGTTTACGAGGGCCGTCGGGCCCCGCAGCGTCAGGGGCCTAATTACAGCCGCTGTCGCAGCAGCTGACGCTCCCGATCACGGCCGGTGTGACATTCAGCAGGCGAGTGATTAGCAAACGACTCCGTTTCGCCTCGCGTGACGGGAGACCTTTCAGAAACACGGAGAGACGTCTGTGTCTAAAAGGCTTCGGCTTCTCGTGTCGCTCTGAGCTCAATCTGTGCGATCCAGCTATTTATAGAGCGCAAAGAAACGACACACTTGACCTGTGCTGATACAATCAATCTATATCTATACAGAAATATGCATTAAACATGGAAAACAAAGGGGTGCATGACAGAGAACAACAAAAAATAAAAATAAATGTGTATATATATACACACAGACACATTTATTTTTCAATTATTAAAACTTTCCAATGGAAAATTTAAATAATTGAAAATAAAACACTCGCTAAAGATAAGCATTTTTTAAAATCAAAATAATAATATAAAATACAAATATATTTAAACCAAAAATACATAATTAAAATATATATTTTTTATTTAAAAAAGAAATCTAAATAAAACACTTAATAAAAAATAGATTAAATCGTAAAAATAAAAACCAAAATAAAAACCTTTTAAATAATAAAATGAAAATGGAAAAATGATTCCAAAAAGTCTAAATAAAACTTAAAATGGATTAAATCATAAAATTTATATAAAATTTTGTATAAAAAATGTAAAAAAAAACAAAACAAAAAACTTTTAAATAATAAAATGAATATATAAATAAAAAATAGGTACAAAAATAAAAATATATAAAAAAATAAAAAAATTTGAAAATAAAAAAACATCAAAATAAATAAAACTGAATTAAATCATAAAAATGCAAATATTAAAAACATTTTTTTAAATAAATCTCACTAAAACTTAAATCACAAAAAGTTGTAAAGATAAAATGAATCACATAAAACAAATATATTTGAAAAAAAAATTCTAATTTATTTGTTAAGCCGCAAGTCACGCATTTTGTGAAATTATTGATATAAATATTAACTTCCTGCGATTCCCTGCGTCATCTGGAGTTTCACAGCCATCGCACGACTCAATCAATCTGCTCAAATCAGGGCTTTTCTCACTGCAAACCACTGGAAGTGTGTGTGAGAGACGAGCTTCAACACGACGGCTTATTGCATCAATCTCTTTATTAGTCCTTCAAAAGAAATGCACAATTCAGCAAAGCTACGACATACAAACAGCCAAACGAGAGCATTTCCATCTGAAACCAGGAGACGGGAACATGACAAACCTCCACACGCGGAACCGGCGCACAGCAGGAGGAACGCAGACCTTGCATAGCTCAGATGTCATGGAGGTAAGGCACTTCACCGAGGTTTTTATTAGGCATCTCATCGTCACAAGCAGGAAAGGGGATCTGAGAATGAACGGCATCATGCTCTCCAAACGCTGAATCGGCGGTTTCTTGTGCATATATACGGGTGGAGACGTCGTCTGGAAACCCCAGTGCTTCCCAAGAAACACGGAAAAACGTTGTGCAATGGTTTCGGGGTCGAAGAAGGCAACGTGTTGAGCTTTTCTGACCAAAAATAAGTCAAAGAAACGATTGAACCCAAAGCAAACGGACGGAGGGAAAGAGTCTGGTGTGAATTGGCACGGTTTCTCGAGGTAACGCGGGTCCGGTTGAGTCCGTCTATCCCAGCTGGTCCTCGTACTGCTTACGGAAGCAGTCGCCGGCGGGAAAGAAATCCCAGCATCTCTCCTGATACATCTTCCACACGTACGACTCCTGCGGATCAGAACCACACAAACTTCATGTCAGTCACACGTCAGTCGCTTTTATCATCGCATTCAAGAAACACATCGATACTCTAATCATTCTTGCTTTTCCTGGGAATCAAACCCATGACCTTGATGTTGCAAGCACCACATCACAAGCCTGTCAAGATTCCTGTAATATTACTAATAAACGCAAACAGTCATATTTCCACACACTGATTAAATCAAACTGTTTCACAATGAACAGATTTTGAATGACTAAACATTTGAAAATCAAACGCTTCATTAAATCTTAAAAATGTATTTAATTTAGATTTTTTAACTAACATCACAAATATATAAAAATGTCAAAAAAATAAAACACTAATAGTTATGGTTAAATAGGTAAATATGCGTCACATGACGTTTGTTTATGTGCGGCACAAACGGATTCAAAACTATAAATATTACATTTAAATGATGCTTTTAATATGTCATTCTCATGATTGTGTTTATGCACTAAGAGTATTGGAACGGTGCATAAATATATAATTATGGAAATGAGATGTGTGTGAGTGAGTGAAGCGGTTCCTCCGGGATCTTGCCGACGCACCTGACCGGTGTGCTCCGTTTCATCCTTATTGATCAGATACATCAGGAAAAACCTGAAACACACACACACACACACAGATCAGAGCAGAAACAGCTCACAGAACACACACTCAGCTGGATTTCATGAACATGTGTATGTGATATTCCATCAGTGTGTCTCTGATCGTGAGGGACGGGACGCTCACAGGTAGTTGGCGAGGTTGTGCTCTTGTAACGTGTGCGTCTCAAAGCCGTGAGGCGTCGTGTCGAAATATTCATTACCGATTCCACAGATGAAACACTTCGTCTGTCAGGAGAAGAAACAACATCAGTGTGTGAACATTCATCTCAACACACAGACAGACAGACAGACGGACGGATGAAGAGACAGATGTGTCTCTGTACCTCCATGTCTTCTTTGACTTGTTCTTGTTGGTCTCTCAGTTCTCCAAACGCGTCGATGATCAAACCTGTCCACACACACACTCTAATAATCAATCATCTGTTCATCACACAAACTAAATAAACCTAAACATTACTGAAGCTTTAACTAAAACTCCTGAAAATATGAAAATGAATTCGAACTATTAATAAAAGCCACAGAAGCGTCTCAGTGATACTAAAAGAGTGAGCGGATCTGTAAACATTCAGCATGGAGACGTGAGGGTTTCTCGCGGCACCTTGAATGATGGCCAGCAGGATCACGATGACGAAGAAGAAGAAGGTGATGTCGAAGAGGATCCGGTAGAGTTCGTACGGGTCGCCCGCCGGGTCCTCGATCTCGTCCCCGATGCCGCCGCCGGCACGAACGCCCACATACATGTGGAACAGATAACACTGACACGCATATGACTGACTATATTACTATCATACAGAGCCTGTTTTACTGTATTTATCATCTAATAAATTCAGCTTTAATCACAGGAATAAATGACACTTTACTATATATTCACATAGAAAACAGCTGTTTTACACTGATATAATATTACACTGTTTTACTGTATTTATCATCTAATAAATCCAGCTTTAATCACAGGAATAAATGACACTTTACTATATATTCACATAGAAAACAGCTGTTTTACACTGATATAATATTACACTGTTTTACTGTATTTATCATCTAATAAATTCAGCTTTAATCACAGGAATAAATGACACTTTACTATATATTCACATAGAAAACAGCTGTTTTACACTGATATAATATTACACTGTTTTACTGTATTAATCATCTAATAAATTCAGCTTTAATCACAGGAATAAATGACACTTTACTATATATTCACATAGAAAACAGCTGTTTTACACTGATATAATATTACACTGTTTTACTGTATTTATCATCTAATAAATTCAGCTTTAATCACAGGAATAAATGACACTTTACTATATATTCACATAGAAAACAGCTGTTTTACACTGATATAATATTACACTGTTTTACTGTATTTATCATCTAATAAATTCAGCTTTAATCACAGGAATAAATGACACTTTACTATATATTCACATAGAAAACAGCTGTTTTACACTGATATAATATTACACTGTTTTACTGTATTAATCATCTAATAAATTCAGCTTTAATCACAGGAATAAATGACACTTTACTATATATTCACATAGAAAACAGCTGTTTTACACTGCTATAATATTACACTGTTTTACTGTATTTATCATCTAATAAATTCAGCTTTAATCACAGGAATAAATGACACTTTACTATATATTCACATAGAAAACAGCTGTTTTACACTGATATAATATTACACTGTTTTACTGTATTTATCATCTAATAAATTCAGCTTTAATCACAGGAATAAATGACACTTTACTATATATTCACATAGAAAACAGCTGTTTTACACTGATATAATATTACACTGTTTTACTGTATTTATCATCTAATAAATTCAGCTTTAATCACAGGAATAAATGACACTTTACTATATATTCACATAGAAAACAGCTGTTTTACACTGATATAATATTACACTGTTTTACTGTATTTATCATCTAATAAATTCAGCTTTAATCACAGGAATAAATGACACTTTACTATATATTCACATAGAAAACAGCTGTTTTACACTGATATAATATTACACTGTTTTACTGTATTAATCATCTAATAAATTCAGCTTTAATCACAGGAATAAATGACACTTTACTATATATTCACATAGAAAACAGCTGTTTTACACTGATATAATATTACACTGTTTTACTGTATTAATCATCTAATAAATTCAGCTTTAATCACAGGAATAAATGACACTTTACTATATATTCACATAGAAAACAGCTGTTTTACACTGATATAATATTACACTGTTTTACTGTATTTATCATCTAATAAATTCAGCTTTAATCACAGGAATAAATGACACTTTACTATATATTCACATAGAAAACAGCTGTTTTACACTGATATAATATTACACTGTTTTACTGTATTTATCATCTAATAAATTCAGCTTTAATCACAGGAATAAATGACACTTTACTATATATTCACATAGAAAACAGCTGTTTTACACTGATATAATATTACACTGTTTTACTGTATTTATCATCTAATAAATTCAGCTTTAATCACAGGAATAAATGACACTTTACTATATATTCACATAGAAAACAGCTGTTTCACACTGATATAATGTCCAGCTTTGGTGAGCAGAACAGACGTCTTTCAGAAACACTTTTTGGATACACTCACTCACCGTCATCATATCATCACATTTCATATCAGGCTCGTCCTCATCGCCGCTCTTGTTGTAGAACTTGCGAAAGAAGTTGAACGCCACGACGGTGTAGAGATACACGACCACAGCGAGCAGCCCGACCGTCAGAACCAGCTGAGACACACAAACACGTTAAAGAAGGCAGAAAGAACAAACTCGGAGTGAAGGAGGCAGGCAGCGGGCTCACACCTGTTTGCCGTTGTGCGTGACGGAGGACAGGATGGTCCTCAGCGTCTTGAAGCCCATGGCGATGTCCAGCAGGTGCGCGGCGAAGAAGAAGTTATTATAGTGTCCCAGGATGGACATGGTGGTGTACCAGACCAGATACAGGAACGACTGCAAGGACAGAGCGAGACGTGAGCGCTCACACCATCTCATCCAGCTCATCAAGCATTGCAAACACTCACGTTATCGGTGAACACCACACCCAGCTTCCACACGTGATACTTGGTGTCGATGGAGCTCAACCTGTGGAGCAGAACAGAACAAGCTTCAATAAAAGAGCTTAAACTCTTCTACAGAGACTTCATTCCCCCTCTAAAACAACCCTTTTTAATGACGAAACAGGATTTCTAAGCTCATGGAAAACCTGGAATTTGAAAAAAGTGTGATCGAACAATTCTGAGAGCGACTGACCAGGACAGCAGCGAGGCGTCTTTCACGACGGTCTCTTCTGTCGGGTTGAAGTCCAGAGCACTTTTATCTAAACCCAGCAGCTCAGCGATGCGCTCGGCTCCGTACAGATCTCCATACTTTTTTATAACCTGTGGCAACACACAGAAAATCATCAATGTGACGAGACAATGATCTGGATAAACCGAACACACACACACTGAGAGAAATCACCACCATCATCATCATCACCACCATCATCACCATCATCCTCACTATCATCATCATCACCACCACCACCATCATCACCACCACCATCATCATCACTTTCATCATCATCACCACCACCACCATCATCACCACCACCACCATCATAATCACTATCACCATCATAATCACTATCACCATCATCATCATCATCACCATCATCATCATCACCATCATCCTCACTATCATCATCATCACCACCACCATCATCATCACTTTCATCATCACCACCACCACCACCATCATAATCACTATCACCATCATCATCATCACCACCACCACCACCATCATCATCATCATCACCACCACCATCATCACTATCACCATCATCATCATCACCATCATCCTCACTATCATCACCACCACCATCATCACTATCATCATCATAATCACTATCATCATCATCACTATCACCACCATCATCATCATCACCACCACCATCATCACTATCACCACCATCATCATCATCACTATCATCATCATAATCACTATCATCATCATCATCATCACCACCATCATCATCATCACCACCACCATCATCACTATCACCACCATCATCATCATCACTATCATCATCATAATCACTATCATCATCATCACCACCACCATCATCATCACCACCACCATCATCACTATCACCACCATCATCATCATCACCATCATCCTCACTATCATCATCATAATCACTATAACCATCATCATCATCACCATCATCATCATCATCACCACCACCACCACCACCATCATCATCATCATCATCATCATCACCACCACCATCATCACTATCACCATCATCATCATCACCATCATCCTCACTATCATCACCACCATCATCATCATCATCATCACCACCACCATCATCACTATCACCACCATCATCATCACTATCATCATCATAATCACTATCATCATCATCACCACCATCATCATCATCACCACCACCATCATCACTATCACCACCATCATCATCATCACTATCATCATCATCATCACCACCACCATCATCACTATCACCACCATCATCATCATCACTATCATCATCATAATCACTATCATCATCATAACCACCACCATCATCATCACTATCACCACCATCATCACCATCATCATCACTATCATCATCATAATCAATATAACCATCATCATCACCACCACCACCACCACCATCATCATCACCACCACCATCATCACTATCACCACCATCCTCCTCACTATCATCATCATAATCACTATAACCATCATCATCATCACCACCATCATAATTACCATCACACCATCATCATAATCATTATCACCATCACCACCACCATCATCATCACCATCACTACCATCACCATCATTACCATCACCACCACCATCATCATCATCATTACCATTACTACCATCACTACATTATCATTATCATCATTATCATCATTACCATCAAAGTCAAGTCAATGTCAAAGTTAGCTTTATTGTCAATTCTGCAGTACATCCATACAGATAATTTAAATTCTATAACTCTCAGACCCTAGGTGCCTACAGGTAACAACAACAGAAGAAAGATAAAGAAAGATAAAATAGATGGGGTAAAGTGAATTATGGAGGTAAAGTGGTGATGGGAAATAGTGCAAACAATAGTCCAAACTATAGTGACAGTGCAATTCCAGATTAAGTCAGTGCAGATATAATTTATAAGAGTATAAAAAAACATCATAATCATTACCATCACTACCATCATCATTACCATCACTCCCATCAGCATCATCATTACCATCACCACCATCATGATTACAATAACTACCATCACCACCATCATCATCATTACCATCACCAACATTGTGATTACAATCACTACCATCACCACCATTATCATCATTACCATCACCACCATCATCATTACCATCACTACCATCACCACCATCATGATTACAATCACTACCATCACCACCATCATCATTACCATCACCACCATCATCATTACCATCACTACCATCATTACCATCACCACCATCATGATTACAATCACTACCATCACCACCATCATGATTACCATCACTACCATCATCACCATCATGATTACAATCACTACCATCACCACCATCATGATTACCATCACTACCATCACCACCATCATGATTACCATCACTACCATCACCACCATCATGATTACAATCACTACCATCACCACCATCATGATTACCATCACTACCATCATCACCATCATCATTACCATCACTACCATCACCACTACCATCGCCACCATCATGATTACAATCACTTTTATCACAATTACAATTTAGATAAGCCGGAACCGGGAACATTCCCATAACACCTGATGTACTCGATACATCAGAAGAAGAATGGCATCTACGCTGATATTGGTCTCTGTTTATTCCGAGGTTACCGTGGTCAGCTGGATCCGGGCCGTATCCAGATCAGATGAAGGACCTGGACAAGAGCACAGCACTGCCCTGGGGTGTCTGCGGAGACCGTGACTCTACTGGACCCTCACCTGTGACGATCATGAACCCATCTCTAACCGGACCAAATTGGACTTCATATTGGACTTGAATTGTTGTATAATAATCATGCACGGTTTGGCTGTTGGCCAGAGGAGAACTGGTCCCCCGACTGAGCCTGGTTTCTCCCAAGGTTTTTTCTCCATTCTATTCTTCATTCGTTACGTCACCTGCCGGAGTTTTGGTTCCTTGCCGCTGTCGCCTATGGCTTGCTCAGTTGGGGAAACTTAACACTTAAAATTCATCAATTGTATTGATTCGCCTGCTCTTTTGGGGCTTCTGTTCAGCCAAACAAACTTTGTTTATATTGTTTTTCCTGTAAAGCTGCTTTGAAACAATCTACATTGTAAAAAGCGCAATATAAATAAAGGTGACTTGACTTGACTTGACTACCATCACCATCATCATTACCATCATGATTACAATCACTACCATCACCACCATCATCATTACCATCACTACCATCACCATCACCACCATCATGATTACAATCACTACCATCACCACCATCATCATTACCATCACCACCATCATGATTACAATCACTACCATCACCACCATCATCATTACCGTCACCATCATCATTACCATCACCACCATCATGATTACAATCACTCCCATCACCATCATCATTACCATCACCACCATCATGATTACAATCACTACCATCAACACCACCATCATCATCATTCATACTAATAGATGCACATCATGAAATCACCAGTATCATGAAGATGTTTTGTGCCATTATTCTTGTGATGATTCAACATGTTAATCTAAATGTTCAATAGTGCAAAATAAAAAAATTAAATTAATTGACGAGCAAATGTTATATAGTACAAATGTGCATATGCATAGCTATGTATTAAATTAAATTAATGTTTTTTAAATAGTGTTAAAAATAATTCAGAAAAAAGGGAGGTAATGATCAAAATAAAAAAATAAAAAATAGGAGCTCATGTTTTTGTTTATCATGTATTTATAATTTTTCAGTTGTCTGTGTTGACATTTAATATAATTAAAATATCATACACACACGAGCGCGCGTTGAATTTATTCATTCCTTCACTCACCTTCCTTTTAACAAATTTGTCCCAGTAGTTGTTGGGGAAAGACCTGCGCAAAGCAGAAAAGCCATGTTTAATTCTTCACAGACACTTGCACTGCAGTGTAGAGTGAGATGAGCGCTGGACTCACGGGGTGTTGATGACGAGCCTGTCCCACTGGCCCTTAATGTCGTCATCAGACGGCTGTTCAGTGATGTATAGCCCGTCAAACTCCAGCTTGCGTGCAATCTCCTTCTCACGTTTAAACACCACCAGCGGCACCTGAGCAACACACACGTTCAGTCCATCAAAAAAACGCCTTTAGCCCACCATCACAAACACACGTTCAGCCCACCATCACAAACACGCGTTCAGCCCACCATCACAAACACGCGTTCAGCCCACCATCACAAACACGCGTTCAGCCCACCATCACAAACACACAGTCAGCCCATCATCACAAACACACGTTCAGCCCACCATCACAAACACGCGTTCAGCCCACCATCACAAACACGCGTTCAGCCCACCATCACAAACACACGTTCAGCCCATCATCACAAACACACGTTCAGCCCACCATCACAAACACGCGTTCAGCCCACCATCACAAACACGCGTTCAGCCCACCATCACAAACACGCGTTCAGCCCACCATCACAAACACGCGTTCAGCCCATCATCACAAACACGCGTTCAGCCCACCATCACAAACACGCGTTCAGCCCACCATCACAAACACACGTTCAGCCCACCATCACAAACACACGTTCAGCCCACCATCACAAACACGCGTTCAGCCCACCATCACAAACACACGTTCAGCCCACCATCACAAACACACGTTCAGCCCACCATCACAAACACGCGTTCAGCCCACCATCACAAACACGCGTTCAGCCCACCATCACAAACACACGTTCAGCCCACCATCACAAACACGCGTTCAGCCCACCATCACAAACACGCGTTCAGCCCACCATCACAAACACACGTTCAGCCCACCATCACAAACACACGTTCAGCCCACCATCACAAACACGCGTTCAGCCCACCATCACAAACACGCGTTCAGCCCACCATCACAAACACGCGTTCAGCCCACCATCACAAACACACGTTCAGCCCACCATCACAAACACACGTTCAGCCCACCATCACAAACACGCGTTCAGCCCACCATCACAAACACACGTTCAGCCCACCATCACAAACACACGTTCAGCCCACCATCACAAACACGCGTTCAGCCCACCATCACAAACACACGTTCAGCCCACCATCACAAACACGCGTTCAGCCCACCATCACAAACACGCGTTCAGCCCACCATCACAAACACGCGTTCAGCCCACCATCACAAACACACGTTCAGCCCACCATCACAAACACACGTTCAGCCCACCATCACAAACACACGTTCAGCCCACCATCACAAACACGCGTTCAGCCCACCATCACAAACACGCGTTCAGCCCACCATCACAAACACGCGTTCAGCCCACCATCACAAACACGCGTTCAGCCCACCATCACAAACACGCGTTCAGCCCACCATCACAAACACGCGTTCAGCCCACCATCACAAACACGCGTTCAGCCCACCATCACAAACACACGTTCAGCCCACCATCACAAACACACAGTCAGCCCATCATCACAAACACACAGTCAGCCCATCATCACAAACACGCGTTCAGCCCACCATCACAAACACGCGTTCAGCCCACCATCACAAACACGCGTTCAGCCCACCATCACAAACACGCGTTCAGCCCACCATCACAAACACACGTTCAGCCCACCATCACAAACACGCGTTCAGCCCACCATCACAAACACGCGTTCAGCCCACCATCACAAACACGCGTTCAGCCCACCATCACAAACACGCGTTCAGCCCACCATCACAAACACGCGTTCAGCCCACCATCACAAACACGCGTTCAGCCCACCATCACAAACACGCATTCAGCCCACCATCACAAACACGCGTTCAGCCCACCATCACAAACACGCGTTCAGGCCACCATCACAAACACGCGTTCAGCCCATCATCACAAACACGCGTTCAGCCCATCATCACAAACACGCGTTCAGCCCATCATCACAAACACGCGTTCAGCCATCATCACAAACACACGTTCAGCCCACCATCACAAACACGCGTTCAGCCCACCATCACAAACACGCGTTCAGCCCACCATCACAAACACGCGTTCAGCCCACCATCACAAACACGCGTTCAGCCCACCATCACAAACACGCGTTCAGCCCATCATCACAAACACGCGTTCAGCCCATCATCACAAACACGCGTTCAGCCCATCATCACAAACACGCGTTCAGCCCACCATCACAAACACGCGTTCAGCCCACCATCACAAACACGCGTTCAGCCCACCATCACAAACACGCGATCAGCCCATCATCACAAACACGCGTTCAGCCCATCATCACAAACACGCGTTCAGCCCATCATCACAAACACGCGTTCAGCCCATCATCACAAACACGCGTTCAGCCCATCATCACAAACACGCGTTCAGCCCACCATCACAAACACGCGTTCAGCCCACCATCACAAACACGCGTTCAGCCCACCATCACAAACACGCGTTCAGGCCACCATCACAAACACGCGTTCAGCCCATCATCACAAACACGCGTTCAGCCCATCATCACAAACACGCGTTCAGCCCATCATCACAAACACACAGTCAGCCCATCATCACAAACACGCGTTCAGCCCATCATCACAAACACGCGTTCAGCCCATCATCACAAACACGCGTTCAGCCCATCATCACAAACACGCGTTCAGCCCACCATCACAAACACGCGTTCAGCCCACCATCACAAACACGCGTTCAGCCCACCATCACAAACACACAGTCAGCCCATCATCACAAACACACGTTCAGCCCACCATCACAAACACGCGTTCAGCCCACCATCACAAACACGCGTTCAGCCCACCATCACAAACACGCGTTCAGGCCACCATCACAAACACGCGTTCAGCCCATCATCACAAACACGCGTTCAGCCCATCATCACAAACACACAGTCAGCCCATCATCACAAACACGCGTTCAGCCCATCATCACAAACACGCGTTCAGCCCATCATCACAAACACGCGTTCAGCCCACCATCACAAACACGCGTTCAGCCCATCATCACAAACACACAGTCAGCCCATCATCACAAACACACAGTCAGCCCATCATCACAAACACGCGTTCAGCCCATCATCACAAACACGCGTTCAGCCCACCATCACAAACACGCGTTCAGCCCACCATCACAAACACGCGTTCAGCCCACCATCACAAACACGCGATCAGCCCATCATCACAAACACGCGTTCAGCCCACCATCACAAACACGCGTTCAGCCCACCATCACAAACACGCGTTCAGCCCACCATCACAAACACGCGTTCAGCCCATCATCACAAACACGCGTTCAGCCCATCACAAACACGCGTTCAGCCCAACACAAGTACCTTCAGATAGTAATATCCCAGCACACAGAGGAAGGAGATGAGGGTGTGCATGACAGCGAGGAAGCGGAGGGTCGGTGCCATATAACCGCTGCTCTCCTGAAGAACAAAATACTCCACCACACCATCATCCTCATCTTCCTCACGCCGCATCCACGGGTCCAAATCATCTGAATCCTCACCGGTCACCTTTACACACACACACAGTCACAGATTTTTATGATTTCTTTGTCATTTTCTGATGTATACAGTGTGAGAAAAACAACTACCGTAACAAAAAAAAAATATTCTGAATGATGAAAATAAAGTTAAATGAAAGTGAATTTTAAAGTGTTTTATCATTTTTGGATGAACAGGGTGGGAAAAGAAGCAAAAAAATTACCATATAAAAAAATGATTGCGTCTAGAGTGTGTTTAAAGAGCACATTATGACATCGGCTCGCTCTCACAGAGGAAGATTATAAAATCTGCCATCACCTTGTAGAAGAGCAAGATAAAGTTGATGGCAAACGCCACAAACAGAGCCAGGAAACGCAGGTTGTAGAAGTTTCTGGCCAGATAATTCTGAAAACACAGAGTGTAATTAGTGTCTGAGAGTGAACTTCTCTCGTCTCATCATCAGTGTAATGAACGTTATCATTAGAACCTTCAGCAAACCTTCTTCAGACAAAAACCCTTAAATAAATATGGATTCCAGGTCTTTATTATTCTCAGTACGCACAGTTTTTCTCAGTGATGCATTTAGCATATGCTTTTTGCATTACATATATGTGAAAAGTTTATGGATTCCCCTTGGTAGTTGAACCCGTGACCTTGGCGTTGCGAGCGCTTTTTCTGCTCTCAAACGCAAAAACACCATAAATTGACCAGTGGTTTAAGGAGTTACTTAGTGTACTTTCACAAAAAGGGAATGCTTCATGCTTTTAGACATATAACTTCAGAGCTGGCATTATTCTCATGAAATGCATTGCTGCCGTCTCGTATGCACACATCCTGGGGGAGGGGGGCGTTTATCCATTTATTTGTTAGGAAAGATCTTTCCGATTATGTTAATCTGACGTTCCTCCTAAAGCTCACCAAGGTTTTAGTCTGATAGACGTCGAGACCGGCTAAAAACGCTGCCATGAAGGCTTCGGCCGGCTCCTTCCTCTGACCGCGTCTCTTCTTCAGCGGCTTCTTCTCTTCATCTGACGCATTCTCCTTCTTCCCCTTATCCTGGTCTTTCTTCTCTCCGTCCTCGGCACTGGCGACATGAACACAGACACACTAATGTGAGAGCAGATCTTCACAGCCCTGAACAGGCATGAACACACACTCAAACACTCACTCGGCTTTCTCCCGTTCGGATCTGCTCTCAGATTCGGCTGTCTGTTTACTAGCGGCTTCCTGTACAGAAAATACACAGATACACAATGATGCTCAACATTTTTCCAATTCCAAATGTTTTCATTCAGCTTTAAATCACAGGAATTAATGATACTTTACTATATATTCACATAGAAAACAGCTGTTTTACACTGATATAATATTACACTGTTTTACTGTATTTATCATCTAATAAATTCAGCTTTAATCACAGGAATAAATGACACTTTACTATATATTCACATAGAAAACAGCTGTTTTACACTGATATAATATTACACTGTTTTACTGTATTTATCATCTAATAAATTCAGCTTTAATCACAGGAATTAATGATACTTTACTATATATTCACATAGAAAACAGCTGTTTTACACTGATATAATATTACACTGTTTTACTGTATTTATCATCTAATAAATTCAGCTTTAATCACAGGAATAAATGACACTTTACTATATATTCACATAGAAAACAGCTGTTTTACACTGATATAATATTACACTGTTTTACTGTATTTATCATCTAATAAATTCAGCTTTAATCACAGGAATAAATGACACTTTACTATATATTCACATAGAAAACAGCTGTTTTACACTGATATAATATTACACTGTTTTACTGTATTTATCATCTAATAAATTCAGCTTTAATCACAGGAATAAATGACACTTTACTATATATTCACATAGAAAACAGCTGTTTTACACTGATATAATATTACACTGTTTTACTGTATTTATCATCTAATAAATTCAGCTTTAATCACAGGAATTAATGATACTTTACTATATATTCACATAGAAAACAGCTGTTTTACACTGATATAATATTACACTGTTTTACTGTATTTATCATCTAATAAATTCAGCTTTAATCACAGGAATAAATGACACTTTACTATATATTCACATAGAAAACGGCTGTTTTACACTGATATAATATTACACTGTTTTACTGTATTTATCATCTAATAAATTCAGCTTTAATCACAGGAATAAATGACACTTTACTATATATTCACATAGAAAACGGCTGTTTTACACTGATATAATATTACACTGTTTTACTATATTATCATCTAATAAATTCAGCTTTAATCACTGGAATAAATGACACTTTACTATATATTCACATAGAAAACAGCTGTTTTACACTGATATAATATTACACTGTTTTACTGTATTTATCATCTAATAAATTCAGCTTTAATCACAGGAATAAATGACACTTTACTATATATTCACATAGAAAACAGCTGTTTTACACTGATATAATATTACACAGTTTTACTGTATTTATCATCTAATAAATTCAGCTTTAATCACAGGAATAAATGACACTTTACTATATATTCACATAGAAAACAGCTGTTTTACACTGATATAATATTATACTGTTTTACTGTATTTATCATCTAATAAATTCAGCTTTAATCACAGGAATAAATGACACTTTACTATATATTCACATAGAAAACAGCTGTTTTACACTGATATAATATTACACTGTTTTACTGTATTTATCATCTAATAAATTCAGCTTTAATCACAGGAATAAATGACACTTTACTATATATTCACATAGAAAACAGCTGTTTTACACTGATATAATATTACACAGTTTTACTGTATTTATCATCTAATAAATTCAGCTTTAATCACAGGAATAAATGACACTTTACTATATATTCACATAGAAAACATCTGTTTTACACTGATATAATATTACACTGTTTTACTGTATTTATCATCTAATAAGGCGAGCATTGAAGAGACTGAATTAAATCCAGTGTCAGACCTGCGCTTTCTTCTGATGGACGGCGCTGGCTAAAGACGGAGTGTCCACTCCCACCACCTCGGACACGTCTCCCAGGCCCGGCTCCATGCCATGCTTGCCTCCTTCTCTCCTGGGCTGAATGTTCATCAGCTCCGTCATAAGGTCCATCTCGGCCTGGTCTCCTGCCGCCATGCGTCCGAGCTCGGCCACCGAGGGCATGTCGCAATACTCCAGCTTCTCCATCTCTAGAACGTCTCCGTGGATCCCGAACTGCGTGGGATCGGGCATGTTTCCCAGAATGTCGGTCACCTTCATGTTCTTGGCTCCTTCCACCAGGCCGCCGCCGAACAACGTGGACCAGAGGATGTGGAAGAAGCCCCAGACCAGGTTGTAAAGAAAGCGGAATATCCCGGTGAAGATCATCCAGAAGAAGAAGAAGAACCCTCGAATCATCTCCCGGACGCTCATCTTCCTCAGCTTTCGGTACTGTCTCTTCATGCTCCTGAAGGTCAGCAGCTGTCGGAGGTTGGAAAGGCTCTTCCTCATGGAGACGCAGGCTAGAGCAAACGCTGAGGAAGACTCCTGCGCGCCAACTTCCTCGTCCTCCTCCATCTCCACGCTCTGAGCATCATCATCATCTTCCTCCTCTTGTCTCTCAGCAGCGTCTGGCTCGGAGATCAGCGACGCCAACTGCATCTCGAAGATGGTGTCCTCGCAGAAGTTGACGAACAGCTCCATCTTCTCAGATTCTCCGCCCTCGTTGACGACGTCAAAGATAAACTGTCGTTTGGACTCTTTGACCTGCAGTTTAAAAGATTCTGATTTAATATCTATTAGACTACACTGCGATTTGAATTGAATTGAGCTGAAGGATGACTCTATTGTCTTCAGTAGAGCAGATTTACAGCAGAAATTGAATTTTGTAATTGATACATTTTCAAAAATGGCTTATTGAACAGAATCGAACCTACATTGAAATGTTTCATAATTTATACATTTTGTGACATTGACGCCGTTATTGAACAGAATTAACAATGAAAATGTATTTCATTAAGGATGAATTGTACGACACTGTCACTAAACTGAATTTAACTAAATAATGACACTTGTATTTTTAGAGCAGCTTTACAGCTGAAAAGTCTCATATTTTGCATCATGTTGTGCATTTCCTGTTATCACTGTGTATCTGTATAGTATAAAGCGCTACAGAGATCGAGCTGATTGACCTGCGGCTTCTCCCACTGCGTTCGGCTGGACTCGCTGATCTCAAAGTAAACTCTCTCGATTCTCTTGGCGCCACCCATGATCTCGA
>JAWRVZ010000137.1:160000-185000 GCA_037043235.1 Rhodeus uyekii
ATACTATAAAACTGTTAAAACATACATAAATACATATACATAATAATAAAGTGAAATTATAAATAAAATATATAAAATGGTAAAAATACATAATATAAACTAATTATAATAATAATAATAAAGTTAAATTATGAACATAAAATATAAAGTAAAATATATATTTTTAAATGCATATGAATAAAACAATAAAATTATAAACATTCAAAAAATAAAATAAAGTAAAATATAAATAAAATAAAGAATAAAATTATAAACATACATAATATAAAAAATATAAACATTGAAAATATAGAAAAAACAATATCTGAAAAACTCGTTGATATTATACACGCATCATTCACTTGATTAGTGTGAGCTAAAGCAAATCATAATCATCGTTAGAACAGTCAGTGTTAATGGGTTTGTTAAACGAAAGCAGAAAAACGCGCTGATAAAGATGATCTGAAATAAAGGGTTTATGAAGATTACACACGTTTACGATCAGATTACAGTGTGACATCTTGAAAATAATACGATTCACAAGGTTTTTTTGCCACCCGAACCCGTTTGAGCTACAACAATTAAATAGTTAATATTTCAATAACATTGTCGGTTAATGGTCACATGACATGCAGGTAATTAAATCAAATATTTTTGGTAATGCAACTTAGCTATTGGTCAAAATAGATCTTATTTAAAAACAAATTATTAATAAATGTAACATTTTGATCGTTTTCATTTCAAAATGGTTCATATTTTGACATTTGACTACTTAATTACTCTGTATTGTATCAATTTAATTTATTAGTAAGTGTTTTAATTTGAATGCTTTCATTGTAATATTTTAATTTGATTTAATTTTACTTAAATTAACAGGTGTTTAATTTTTATTATAGAATTTTGAACAGAACATTTTTAATTAATCATTTAATTAGTATGTGTTTTATTTTTTAATTATTCATTTTAATTTTTAAATCTTCTTTCATTTTTATGATTTAATTAATTATTAGTTTTTAATTAACTCATAAAGCCCAGTTTGAGAAACCCTGAGTTGTAACAACATGAAAATGGAAAGAAAGCACATTTTTACGGTTCTTTTATAGGAAGTGTTTCAACAAAAAAGGAAAGAGTCCTCATTAGTTGTGTGAGTTTAACACCATTTACACATAAAGCACTTAATAAAGACAGGAAGATGAGAGAGAGAGAGAGAGAGAGTGAGAGTGAGAGGGAGAGAGAGGAAGGATCAGCAGACGTCAGTGGGATTCACTTCCTGTCACATGACACATGCAGTCAGACACGCATTCAGACGGACGGACGGACGGACAGACAGGAGCAGCGATGGCACACAGAGAGAATCTGAACCGTGTATTTACCGCGCTCCCTCACGTTGACTGCCACCGATGACAAAAGAATGACAAGAAGAAAGAAATCAACATAGAAAAACAGCAGACACAAGCAGAGGAGAAGAAGACACGGAAACTTCCAGAAGAACCAGAGATACTGACACTGAACATCCGTCACTGATGAACTACAATCATCCAACAAACCAACCCATCAAATACAGTATAAACAGACATTACTGAGCGGACGTACTGCCGTCAAAAGATGTGAATGATTATGATGATTTTTGAGTAATAATATTTTCTGCTGCTCATCAAAGCTGAATTTATTAGATGATAAATACAGTAAAACAGTGTAATATTATATCAGTGTAAAACAGCTGTTTTCTATGTAAATATATAGTAAAGTGTCATTTATTCCTGTGATTAAAGCTGAATTTATTAGATGATAAATACAGTAAAACAGTGTAATATTATATCAGTGTAAAACAGCTGTTTTCTATGTGAATATATAGTAAAGTGTCATTTATTCCTGTGATTAAAGCTGAATTTATTAGATGATAAATACAGTAAAACAGTGTAATATTATATCAGTGTAAAACAGCTGTTTTCTATGTGAATATATAGTAAAGTGTCATTTATTCCTGTGATTAAAGCTGAATTTATTAGATGATAAATACAGTAAAACAGTGTAATATTATATCAGTGTAAAACAGCTGTTTTCTATGTAAATATATAGTAAAGTGTCATTTATTCCTGTGATTAAAGCTGAATTTATTAGATGATAAATACAGTAAAACAGTGTAATATTATATCAGTGTAAAACAGCTGTTTTCTATGTGAATATATAGTAAAGTGTCATTTATTCCTGTGATTAAAGCTGAATTTATTAGATGATAAATACAGTAAAACAGTGTAATATTATATCAGTGTAAAACAGCTGTTTTCTATGTAAATATATAGTAAAGTGTCATTTATTCCTGTGATTAAAGCTGAATTTATTAGATGATAAATACAGTAAAACAGTGTAATATTATATCAGTGTAAAACAGCTGTTTTCTATGTAAATATATAGTAAAGTGTCATTTATTCCTGTGATTAAAGCTGAATTTATTAGATGATAAATACAGTAAAACAGTGTAATATTATATCAGTGTAAAACAGCTGTTTTCTATGTGAATATATAGTAAAGTGTCATTTATTCCTGTGATTAAAGCTGAATTTATTAGATGATAAATACAGTAAAACAGTGTAATATTATATCAGTGTAAAACAGCTGTTTTCTATGTGAATATATAGTAAAGTGTCATTTATTCCTGTGATTAAAGCTGAATTTATTAGATGATAAATACAGTAAAACAGTGTAATATTATATCAGTGTAAAACAGCTGTTTTCTATGTAAATATATAGTAAAGTGTCATTTATTCCTGTGATTAAAGCTGAATTTATTAGATGATAAATACAGTAAAACAGTGTAATATTATATCAGTGTAAAACAGCTGTTTTCTATGTAAATATATAGTAAAGTGTCATTTATTCCTGTGATTAAAGCTGAATTTATTAGATGATAAATACAGTAAAACAGTGTAATATTATATCAGTGTAAAACAGCTGTTTTCTATGTAAATATATAGTAAAGTGTCATTTATTCCTGTGATTAAAGCTGAATTTATTAGATGATAAATACAGTAAAACAGTGTAATATTATATCAGTGTAAAACAGCTGTTTTCTATGTGAATATATAGTAAAGTGTCATTTATTCCTGTGATTAAAGCTGAATTTATTAGATGATAAATACAGTAAAACAGTGTAATATTATATCAGTGTAAAACAGCTGTTTTCTATGTGAATATATAGTAAAGTGTCATTTATTCCTGTGATTAAAGCTGAATTTATTAGATGATAAATACAGTAAAACAGTGTAATATTATATCAGTGTAAAACAGCTGTTTTCTATGTAAATATATAGTAAAGTGTCATTTATTCCTGTGATTAAAGCTGAATTTATTAGATGATAAATACAGTAAAACAGTGTAATATTATATCAGTGTAAAACAGCTGTTTTCTATGTGAATATATAGTAAAGTGTCATTTATTCCTGTGATTAAAGCTGAATTTATTAGATGATAAATACAGTAAAACAGTGTAATATTATATCAGTGTAAAACAGCTGTTTTCTATGTAAATATATAGTAAAGTGTCATTTATTCCTGTGATTAAAGCTGAATTTATTAGATGATAAATACAGTAAAACAGTGTAATATTATATCAGTGTAAAACAGCTGTTTTCTATGTAAATATATAGTAAAGTGTCATTTATTCCTGTGATTAAAGCTGAATTTATTAGATGATAAATACAGTAAAACAGTGTAATATTATATCAGTGTAAAACAGCTGTTTTCTATGTGAATATATAGTAAAGTGTCATTTATTCCTGTGATTAAAGCTGAATTTATTAGATGATAAATACAGTAAAACAGTGTAATATTATATCAGTGTAAAACAGCTGTTTTCTATGTGAATATATAGTAAAGTGTCATTTATTCCTGTGATTAAAGCTGAATTTATTAGATGATAAATACAGTAAAACAGTGTAATATTATATCAGTGTAAAACAGCTGTTTTCTATGTAAATATATAGTAAAGTGTCATTTATTCCTGTGATTAAAGCTGAATTTATTAGATGATAAATACAGTAAAACAGTGTAATATTATATCAGTGTAAAACAGCTGTTTTCTATGTAAATATATAGTAAAGTGTCATTTATTCCTGTGATTAAAGCTGAATTTATTAGATGATAAATACAGTAAAACAGTGTAATATTATATCAGTGTAAAACAGCTGTTTTCTATGTGAATATATAGTAAAGTGTCATTTATTCCTGTGATTAAAGCTGAATTTATTAGATGATAAATACAGTAAAACAGTGTAATATTATATCAGTGTAAAACAGCTGTTTTCTATGTGAATATATAGTAAAGTGTCATTTATTCCTGTGATTAAAGCTGAATTTATTAGATGATAAATACAGTAAAACAGTGTAATATTATATCAGTGTAAAACAGCTGTTTTCTATGTAAATATATAGTAAAGTGTCATTTATTCCTGTGATTAAAGCTGAATTTATTAGATGATAAATACAGTAAAACAGTGTAATATTATATCAGTGTAAAACAGCTGTTTTCTATGTGAATATATAGTAAAGTGTCATTTATTCCTGTGATTAAAGCTGAATTTATTAGATGATAAATACAGTAAAACAGTGTAATATTATATCAGTGTAAAACAGCTGTTTTCTATGTAAATATATAGTAAAGTGTCATTTATTCCTGTGATTAAAGCTGAATTTATTAGATGATAAATACAGTAAAACAGTGTAATATTATATCAGTGTAAAACAGCTGTTTTCTATGTAAATATATAGTAAAGTGTCATTTATTCCTGTGATTAAAGCTGAATTTATTAGATGATAAATACAGTAAAACAGTGTAATATTATATCAGTGTAAAACAGCTGTTTTCTATGTGAATATATAGTAAAGTGTCATTTATTCCTGTGATTAAAGCTGAATTTATTAGATGATAAATACAGTAAAACAGTGTAATATTATATCAGTGTAAAACAGCTGTTTTCTATGTGAATATATAGTAAAGTGTCATTTATTCCTGTGATTAAAGCTGAATTTATTAGATGATAAATACAGTAAAACAGTGTAATATTATATCAGTGTAAAACAGCTGTTTTCTATGTAAATATATAGTAAAGTGTCATTTATTCCTGTGATTAAAGCTGAATTTATTAGATGATAAATACAGTAAAACAGTGTAATATTATATCAGTGTAAAACAGCTGTTTTCTATGTAAATATATAGTAAAGTGTCATTTATTCCTGTGATTAAAGCTGAATTTATTAGATGATAAATACAGTAAAACAGTGTAATATTATATCAGTGTAAAACAGCTGTTTTCTATGTGAATATATAGTAAAGTGTCATTTATTCCTGTGATTAAAGCTGAATTTATTAGATGATAAATACAGTAAAACAGTGTAATATTATATCAGTGTAAAACAGCTGTTTTCTATGTGAATATATAGTAAAGTGTCATTTATTCCTGTGATTAAAGCTGAATTTATTAGATGATAAATACAGTATCAGCATCATTTGCTTTCTAAAGAACAGCAGATCAATAAAGATAGTAAATAAGAGTGGAAACTAAACGTGTGTGTTACTGTAACTGCATCTAACAACATCACAGAAAACCATTTGGGTCAACAAGTGCTCAAAAAAAAAGAACAAAAGAAGATATTAATGTTATTTTGTGGATCCCAGTCCAGCATCACACTCTCTCTCACACACACACACACACACACACACTCTCTCTCTCACACACACACACAAACACACACTCTCTCTCTCACACACACACACACAAACACACACACTCTCTCTCACACACACACACACACACACACAAACACACACTCTCTCTCTCACACACACACACACAAACACACACACTCTCTCTCTCACACACACACACAAACACACACTCTCTCTCTCACACACACACACAAACACACACTCTCTCTCTCACACACACACACAAACACACACTCTCTCTCTCACACACACACACACACACACTCACTCTTTCTCTCTCTCTCACACACACACGGCAGGATCAGTGTGATTGCAGAGACTTACTGGATCCCTCCTCGGTCACCATCCCCAAACCCTCAGCTTTATTCTGACGCTCGAACGCGTTCAGGTCCAAAACACTGAACACAGAATCAGCAGCCAATCATTAAATGTGCGTGTGAAGAGGATGTGTGTGTGTGTGTGTGTGTGTGAACACGTGTTCATGAGTGGAAGAGGATCTGCACCTGCACGACTGCATCAGTCCCGACAGACTCTTGAAGAAACCCACGTCTCGCTTCTCCTTCAGATAGTCCAACATTTTCTGTGCGGGAGAAATGATTGTGAATCACTCGTGAGCGTCTGATCGTGGAAACGGAAGTCGGATGAATGTCTCGAGACTCACCTGCTGGACAACAATGTTCCCGCCGTTGAGAATGGAGATGCCGAGCTTCAGCGTGAACGTGACCATGGGATCCAAACGCCCTGAAACAGCCAGTGATGAGGACTGATCGTGTGTGTGTGTGTGTGTGTGTGTGTGTGTGTGTGTGTGTGTGCGAGTGAATGTACCTTTACTAGCGCTGATCATCTGTAAGACCATCTCTGCTGCTCCTCGGTCATGAAGTCTGGCCTGCTGGTACAGAATCTTCTGTTTCTCCATCTCCTTCTCCTGATCTCTCACACACACACACACACACACACACACACACACACACGTCAGACTCTCAGCATCACCACATTTGTCTCACATTGTGTCTCTGCTCACCTCAAATGTTTTCTCTTTTCCTTCTTCATCCTCTTCCTCGTTTTCAGCACAGCTCTACAGATGAAGAACAGTGTTGCGTCAGAACTGTGATTGGTCACTGCTGTCATGCTGACATCATAAGCCTCAAATCTAGTTTATTTGATCATGTCATGAGCGGACTGATAATCTGACACACACCTTTGCCATCATGTCTGCGTATGCGATGTACAGCTGATCCTCCTCTAGAGAGCTGAAACCAAACCCCACACACACACACACACACACACACACACATTACACATCACAAATAAACATGACGAACAATCATAATCAAAACATGATAAAGACATAAAAAATATCAATATGACAGAAAAACAATGTAAGCCTGTGAGTGAGAGAGAGAGAGTGTGAGTGAGTGAGTGTGTGTGTGTGTGTGTGTGTGTGTGTGTGAGATCACCTGCGTTCTGTCAGTGCGTTGTGACTGAAGTGCAGAATGAGTTGATGAAGAGGGTCAGGCTGAGCTTCTGTAATCTCTTCCTCTTCTTCATCAGTCTTTGGCTGTGTCTTCTTCACACACACACACACACACACACACACACACACACACACACTTCAGTCCTGTTTAATATCGCCACCGTGATGTTCTATCAGCACATATCTCGTTCAGGTCTCTCACCGTCGCCCGTCACTGTATCGCAACACATTAAAGACTCTGATGAGCTCAAAACAGTGAAATACAGATACTGTGGAACACTTTGACACTTCAACAGCATCACAACATAGATCAGGGTTTCCCAAACAGCGCTTTGTGAACTGAGATAAAACAAATAAATTCATAAAAATATAAAAATAAACAAATAATTAAAAAATTAAAATAAACCTTAATAATTATTTAAATGATGTAAAATTAAAATAAACATTTAAAAAAAAATAACTATGTATATAAAATATTTATAATAAAATTATGTAAAATTAAAAATTAATAATTGAAAAAAATTATAATATCCAAATTAAATGATAATTAAAATCATACAAATGTACAATTACAACAAACAATAAAAAAATTAAATCATTATGGAAACTTAAAATAAATAACTTAAAAATAAGAACAAAAAAAATGAAAATAAAACAATAAATAAATTAATTAATAATAAATTAAAACCACAAAGCAAAATTAAAAATAATAATTATCATATAAAATAAATGTAAATAAAGCAAAGATAATAAATCACGCAAAATTGAAATAAAATTGAAAATTGAAATTACTTTTACAATAAAATCAAACAAAATAAAATGCTTAATAAACAATGTTTCATTTGTTTAGCAGCTCGTCACGTGAGCTTTAACCAACATCAGTGTTAATGTTACAGAAATATGAAGCTGATGATGAAGAGGTTTGGGAATCTCTGCTCTAATTCAGCGCTTCACTCATGCAGAGAGTTAGTGATGTGCAGGTCAGAGGTCAGCTGGTTTCAGTGGGTTAGCAGTAAAGTGTCCCATCATGCATCAGTGCAGGAAACAGAACAGTCTGACTCTCCGGAGCATCTATGGACGGACTCATCCACTCACTTCCACAGTTAAAGCAGATCATCAGAGCGTCACCGAATCTCCAGTCGAAGGGATTAAATGACCCAATCAAACGCTTTTTTGTCTTTCTCGTGGTCTAGTGAGGAAACCAGCGGCTCGACTTAGAGCGGAAAGTTACTTACGGCCAGATCCTGCACTAGCTTCTCCTCAAACGAGTACATCTCCGCCTCTATCCAGAGCCGCTGGTATCCCGTGAGGAACAGGTTAATGGAGCGATGCCTGAGACGGGACAGGAGGAGGAGACAGGGTTAACATAGCAACAGGGTTACCGGGGGCAGGGATGGGGAAACAGGAAGTGCTGGAGGGTTAGTTCGTTAGTTAGTTAGGGTTCATCTGACGGGTCATCGTGTGGACGTGACGTCACAGATCTATAAAACTCTTAAGACTCGCTGTTTTTGTCAACACTAGAGCAGAATGTTGATTATTTTCCCAGTCTGTCAGAAACGCTCTGTTTAGTTCCTGTCTCTATGAAGCTCCTCCTCCTGAAAGCACACTGTGCTCTGATTGGATCGGTGTGTTGTGATTGGTCGAGAGCTTCCAGTGTGTTTGGGAAATGTCCCGCCCCTTCCCATAACCGCCAGTTTCAACACGACTCACTCACTCAAGCCCCGCCCCTTTGTTATGCGCATGAATTATGATAATGAGGAATATTGTGAGTGTTTGTTCAGGAAGAAACTCGAGAATCGGTGGAGAGTTTCAGGAGTTCAGAAACACTGACTCTGATAGAGAAGAAGAACTGAGATTAACATTAAACAGGGACGGACGTCTCCGATGACCCGTCAGACAGTTACTGTCCAAACCATGGCTCAGAAACGTGAGTTTCCAAGAGCAAAGCAGGCGTTGTCTGAGCGTTACGTTACCGTTAGCACCGCCAGCAGACGGTCATAGTCAGAACTCTCGAGAATTCTGCCCAGCCAAAAGTGTCGGTAGCATTTCAGGAAGTAATTATTAATTTTGTGCCTGAGAACAGGAACGTGACGATGAGAGGAAACAAGACAAACAACCGATCTGAGTCACATTTACACTCCAGGATTAAACAACATTCACTCGGTTATTAATAAATCATCATAATGGAGTTACAGAGCGACAGGAAATAAGAGTGCAACATTTGAACTCTACAAAACATATATTAACAATAATACATTTTAACAACATGTTTTGCAAATTAAACATTTAATATATTTAAAACTAAATATATTAAACATGAAATACAATTATACATGCACATACATAAATGATATTTGCACATAAACACACACATGCACATAATAAATACTTCAAGCGGCTGTATGTCTGAATTTTCATGTATTAATCGTTTATTGTCAAAGTGTGAAAAGCTTGTAATGAAACCTAGAAATCCTTCTACACATTCCCTGACTTCCTATCATCTATGAAAGCCTGTGAACTGAAACATTATGACAGCGTTACATTGTATCATTCTCCAAACGTTACAGGAATGTTACATTGTATCATTCTCCAAACGTTACAGGAATGTTACATTGTATCATTCTCCAAACGTTACAGGAATGTTACATTGTATCATTCTCCAAACGTTACAGGAACGTTACATTGTATCATTCTCCAAACGTTACAGGAACGTTACATTGTATCATTCTCCAAACGTTACAGGAACGTTACATTGTATCATTCTCCAAACGTTACAGGAACGTTACATTGTATCATTCTCCAAACGTTACAGGAACGTTACATTGTATCATTCTCCAAACGTTACAGGAACGTTACATTGTATCATTCTCCAAACGTTACAGGAACGTTGTAAACACCAATGCTCTACTGGTTGAGCGACAGGAAAGCTCTTTCAAAAGAGTTTGATTTGTAAGGCAATCACACACATCTGCTCATGGTTTGGGTCTCAATGTGACGAACGATCAGAATCAAAACTGTAAGTGACAGAATGCAGACGGAAGACAGGCAGAGAGATGGAGAAGGACAGGACAGAGAGACAGACAGAAAGATGGAGAGACAGATGATCGACAGACAGACGGAGACAGAAGGATGGAAAGACAGACAGACAGACACACAGACGGAGACAGACAGACAGAGACAGGTGTGTTACCTGGGCAGGTTGTAGAGCGGTGCCATTCTGAAACACGCCACCACGGCTCTCTTGCGCTGCTTAGACAACAGCTTCTGCCAAACACACTTCTTAGAGCGCAGCGGCTGCTCAACCTGGAGAGACAATCCAGCCATCGTTCGTCTCATGCTTGAGGACAACTTTCATCCTACATCTCTGACACATTACTCTCTTGATCTCATTCAGGAGGTTTAACCTAATCTTAGGGCTTCGGCTGACAAAACATTTGACAATCGCTGTTCTAAACATATGATATTGTGTGTGTGATGAATAATGCTGCCGGATCAGTGTGTGTGTCATGACCTGCTCCAGGTGGAAAACGGCAGCTGAGATGCTCTGGATTCGCTCGATGCTTCTCTCCGGGTCAGGATTGTCCTCCGTCTTCACCATCACATCCTTATAAAGGTTGAGCTGCCACTGGACAGCCGGATCATCCGACTGAGAGACAACAAGAGTCTTGTTCAGCAACGGCCACTGTGTGTGTGTGTGTGTGAGAGTGTGTTTCACGGACTGACCTTCTCCTGCAAGTGCAGGTTCTGTCTGATGTGCTCCTTCACCTCCTCATCTGTGTCCTTCTACACATCAAAACAAAAGCACGGCATCAGAAACACACCTGTGACCTCTGACCCCTGACCCCAGAGACGCCGTACCAGGCCGTATCGCGTCTTGGCCAGCAGGATGAGCTCCTGGTCTCCTGGCGTACACATGTTCAGTCCGATGGGCAGCATCTTCTTCAGCGCCGCCACGATCAGAGACGTCTGGACGGAGTAAAAGTCTCCGCGCCGCTTTTTGTGCTTCCGCTCCTGATCTTGACCTCCGGCCTGACACACACACACACACACGCATCAACACACACACTATATATACACATATACACATTTATACTGTACATAAAGAAAAAGAAGCTACTATGAACATTTATAGATTTTTTGCGTCGTGACTTTATTTTCATGAAAATTAACAATTTTCTACAATTTTATTTATAAAAAAACTAAAATAAATATTATAATATAAATGTTTCTTAAATGGTAATGTTAGTTAATAGTAATAGTTAATAGTACCGTTAGTTAATAGTAATTCATTTTGTACACACAGCACCCCATATTGACAGAAAAACACAGAATTGTTGATATTTTTGCAGATTTAAAAACAGAAAGAATATCTCATTCTCAGTGTTCAGATCTGTGCTCAGTGTTGAGTAGAAGCAGCTTTTGCTCTAACACAGCCATGAGTGTTTTTGGGAAAGATGCAACAGGTTTTTCACAGCTGGATTTTGGGATCCTCTGCCGTTCCTCCTGCAGATCCTCTCCAGTTCTGTCAGGCTGGATGGTAAACGTTGGTGGTCAGTCATTTTTAGGATTCTCCAGAGATGCTCAGTTGGGTTTAAATCAGTTCTCTGGCTGGCCGTTCAAGAACAGTCACAGAGCTGTTGTGAAGCCACTGCTTGGTTATTTTAGTGTGTGCTTCGGGTCATTGTCTTGCTGGAAGGTGAACCTTCGGCCCAGTCTGAGGTCCTGATCACTCTGGAGAAGGTTTTCCTCCAGGATATCCCTGTACTTCATCTTTCCCTCGATTGCAGTCAGTCGTCCCGCAGCTGAAACTCCCACAGCTGATGCTGCACTGCTGGACTGTACTGGACCGGTGATGAGCAGCGCCTGCTGTTCTCCACACATACCGCTAACAATTCAGGCCAAAAAGATCTCTCTTGCTCTCATCAGACCAGACGATCTTATTTCTCACCATCTTGGATTCCTTCAGGTGTTTTTTTGCAAACTCCATGCGGGCTTTCATGTGTCTTGCACTGAGGAGAGGCTTCCGTCGGTCACTCGACTGCTGGAGCTGCAGTGATGTTTGACTTTCTACACCTTTCTCCTGACTGCATCTCTGGAGCCGCAGTGATCTCTGGGTTCTTCTTCACCTCTCTCACCAAGCCTCTTCTCCCCCGATAGCTCAGTTTGGCTGGACGGCCGGCTCTAGGTAGGGTTCTGGTCGTGCCAAACATCTTCCATTTAAGGATTATGGAGGCCACTGTGCTCTCAGGAACCTTAAGTGCAGCAGAAATGTTTTTGTAACGTTGGCCAGATCTGAGCCTTTCCACAACTCTGTCTCTGAGCTCTTCAGCAGTTCCTCTGCCCTCATGATTCTCATTTGCTCTGACCTGCACTGTGAGCTGGAAGGTCTTATATAGACAGTTGTGTGGCTTTCCTAATCAAGTCCAATCAGTGTAATCAAACACAGCTGGACTCAAATAAAGGTGTAGAAGCATCTCAAGGATGATCAGAAGAAATGGAGAGCATCTGAGTTAGATATACGAGTGTCACAGCAAACGCTCTGAATACTGAGAACAATGAGATACTTCAGTTTTTCTTTTTTAACAAATCTGCAAAAATGTCAAGAATTCTCTGTTTTTCTGTCAATATGGGGTGCTGTGTGTACATTATGAAAACATCGGAAATGTCAGAATGAAAAACATTGGAATAATCCTGAACAAACAGGTTCATTTTCTTTATGCAGAATATAAAGTGTTTGGTGTGTGAGATTCACGCGCCTGATAAATGACACAAATACAGATAAACCAGTTTAATACAGAAAACAAACGAATGTTACAGAAATAATCCTCAGAGACCAGCAAGCTTCTGCTGTGCGGATGAATATTCATAAACAATATGTAAACAAGAAAGCACTAACACACACACACACACACACAGCGACAAACACAGATCGACCTTTAACCTGCATCATCATCACTGACACAAAACCAGCGACAGCATTCATCACATCTGACAGAAAACTAAAAATACTAATATTAGGTGAAAAATTCACACAAACTTAATTGAAAACTAGAAATGAGCTGCACAATTTAGGGAAAAAACTAATTGCGTGTTTTTCTAAAATAAAATGTATTGTATATTTTTATCTTTTTTTTGCATTACCGAAATTAATGTGATTTGGGGGGAATTGGATTACAAAAGTTATAAAAATAAGATTGCAGAGCAATACTAAAAAGCATATTTTATAGTATTTTTGTGTAATATTTACAGTAAATATATTATTTACTAAATAAAAACATAAGAAAGAGATACCTGGGCAACTACTTGAAACACAATAAGCTTGAGTTGAAGGACTAAAATGACTGAAATACATAGAAATAAATAGAATATAAAGCCAGAGAAAACGAATATTAATGACAAAAGCACAAAGCGTGCAAAACTAACAAAACGTGAACTCAAAATCCTGATCAGTGCTGTAACAGCCCGGTTTTTCTGCGGATGTTTACATGATCTCATGCAGATCTGAACATGACAGACACGCGTGTGTTACCCGCGACAGACACACGCGTGTGTTACTCATGCACACTCACTGTACCTTGGGAAGGAATGACTGAGCATGAAGGAAAAAGACAAAACAGGCACAAGCTGTTAGAGGAAAACCGTTCACAGGAAACTGATCATCCAGTTCAAACGTTCATGAGCTTCAATCCATGTTAGCTTGATATTTTCCTTTTCCTGTGAGAGTTATTTCATGACTGTTAAAGTGACTGAAACGAAAGCTATATCGCTTGTGTTAATATAGCTTTGCATTAATGAATACATGCCATCAAGATCTGTGTGTTTATGATGCGGCTTTTGTTCTCCTGTGAAAACAAATCTAACAGTGATGAAAGAGTGACGGAATATTAGTGGATTAGTGTGTGTCCATGAGGGAACGTGCACAACTTTAAACTACTCAAATAAAAGTGTGAGAGTAATAACAGAGAGAGTGAGAGATAAAGAGAGAATTTATTGTTTTCAGGCGTTTTTCGATGACGTTCTGTCACGCCATTGGACTGTAATCACACAGAGACGTTCCCACAGGAAACTTGAACGGAAAAAGTTCATATTTTCACGGAAACCGTCATACATTTTGTTTCTCAGGATTCTTTGATGAACAGAACGTTCAAAAAAATAGCATTGATTTGAAAGAGAATCTTTTGTAACTTTATAAATGTCTTTACTTTTGATCATATTAATGCGTCAATCAAGTATTAGTTTAAAAAAAATCTCACTGATTTTTATTTCATTCATGCAAGGAACTTTATTTTATTTACTGGTCAGATTCAAAGTAAATTCTGCTGTATATTCTTAAAATCCTGTAAGTGTCACTGATCATGAATTCAGAGCCGGGAAGCTCTCGCTCGTACCTTGGCCAACTTGGTTTTGCTGTCGCCGGTGAGGAAGGAGAGATTATTGATCTCGTTCTGAACAACAAAATTCTGCTCCTCCCTCTTGAAGTTCTGCAGAGAAAGAGAGACGATGAACGCTGAGCTTCTGAGGAGTCAGAGAACCAGACGCTCCAGACGAGACTCTTACGTGAGATTTACACCACAGGATGAAGATTTCTGCCACCATCCGGAAGAGCTCGTTAGAGTCGGGATCCGGCTCCTTCAGCCAGCGAGACCTGGGATAATCCATCAAAATCAACCGTTTTAAAATAAAAACAAACCAAAAACACTTACTAACAAATAAGAAAATATTTCATGTAAAATTCAAATAATTTTAAAATAAAAAACAATTAAATCAACATTATTAATAGCACAATGAATCAAATAAAAAGTGCACAGTTAAAATAAAAACTAAAATAAAACGCTTAATTAAACTTAAAAATACAATAAATAATTTTACAATACCATTAATTAAACAATTACTAATAATGAAATAAAATTAAAATAAAAGGTTATCAAAATTAAACTCGAATAATTACATCATAAAATGTAAAAAATAAAATAACTGTACAACTTTAGATAATACATTAATAAACAAATATAAATTAAAATAAATTAATACAACTAAATCAAATAAATCAAAATAAAAAGTAATAATTCAGTCTTAATATAAAAATAAAATAAATAAAAAAGTAAAATTAGAGATTGTCATGTGACATTAACCATGAACACGCAAATGTGTTTTTGAATTATTGAAATATAAATACTCATAACTCAAAAACGTCAGTGTTTGTTTCCGTCACCTGTTGTTGTCCACGTAGCGGATGAGCATCGGGTAAAAGGCGTACAGATCTCGGCACAGAACCGCAAACTCGTCCAGAATCAGAAGCTCCGCCTCCTGGGTGTCGCCCTTGCTGTCGGCCTTCAGAAGCTCCTCCTCCGACACCACCTTCACCGTCTTCTTCTTCAGCTTCTCCAGCGTGGGCAGGAAGTGAGTCTTCAGCAGGTCAGCCCGCGCCTTACTGATGATGGGCTGAGCGTACACTGCAACACACACAGACACACACACAAGCACAAACACACACACACACAAACACAAACACACAAACACACACACAAACACGCGCGCACAGACACACATACACACATACTATTTATTCTATTCAGTGACTATAAAGTTCCCTTTCATGGAAACTCACGCTGTGTCGAAGATGCTTTGGGAATGCATAGTGTGAATATGTTGTACGTGTGACATCATGAACCAGGAAGCTTATGGAAGCTTAGGAAGAGGATGCCAAGCTTATGTGTCTTGAGGAAGAACTCCGAGTTAAACATCTGTCTATCTGGTGTTGTCTGTATATCCCAAGCTAGAAAAAAAATGGGAAATTGTATGTTCAGATTGTATGTTACTCCTTGCCCTCGCTTCATCACGGGCAGGGATACTCACAAACTGTGTGCTGTTTGTTTGGGAGCGGCGCAGGCACAGTCAGTGCTCGAGGACTCAGTACGAGTTGTTATGTGTACGCTCCGCTCCCGCCTGTCACGGTTCAGTGTTCGGGACCTGCTTCTACCGAGGCACGGCGGCGATCTTCACACAGGGGATCGCAAACAGACCTGTCAGAGATGGGCCGGGCCTTATCTCTGCCCTCACCTGGTGGGTCCAGTATCTGGTTATCTGGCATCGGGTTAATCCCACTCCAGTAGAGGCACTATCCAGTACTTAGAAGCTGAATGTTGTTAAGAGATCAAGACTCGCCACTTCATGAAACTCAAATGCAAGTTGGACGAGCACCTCCTTCCTTCATGGGCACAACCTCTACGTCGGGGCCTGACTTTCTTTCCCGACCTGCACACAGAGGGGTCGAGGTTGTGGAAAAGACCAGCTTACCAACGGCGATGAGACAAACTTCAGGAGCGAGGTGAACCGCCTGGCCAGGTGGTGCGGCGACAACAGTCTCTCTCTGAACGTGGAGAAGACGAAGGAGATTGTTGTTGACTTCAGGAGAATGCACACCCAGCACCCTCCTCTGACCATCAACGGTGCGACCGTGGAAAGAGTGAGGAGCACCAAATTTCTGGGTGTGCATATCACAGAAGACCTCTCCTGGACCGCCAACACCACAGCACTGACCAAGAAAGCACAACAGCGACTCTACTTTCTCTGCAGGCTGAGAAGAGCCGGAGTCCCAGCCCCCATCATGCACACCTTCTACAGAGGCACCATCGAGAGCATTCTGACCAGCTGCATCACTGTGTGGTACGGCGCATGCAACGCATCCTGCCGAAAAGCACTTCAGCGCATAGTGAGAGCAGCTGAGAAGATCGTTGGTGTCTCTCTCCCACCCCTCCAGGACATTTATAACTCCCGCCTCTCCCGCAAAGCCCTCATCATTGCGAGAGACCCCTCCCACCCATCCCACAGCCTCTTCAGTCTGCTGCCATCAGGTAGGAGACTACGCAGTCTCCAGGCAAGGACCAGCAGACTGAAGAACAGCTTCATTCCCTAAGCTGTCAGGGCATTGAACTCCCTCCCGACTCTGCCCCTTTTCCTCTCTTTTGCCCCATGCACCTGATCTCTGAACCTATGGCTCGCGTCCCCTGCATATATGGCTCTTTTGATGGCTGCATATGGCTCGATCGCTCCGCTACTTCCTCCTTCAGACGACAGGTAGATCGCACGCCGCCATGACAAATCAATCGACAGGACTATGGCTCTACACAGCTTCATGTTCAAATCAGATAAAAAGGTTCCCGACCCCTGAGTTAGACCTTAACACCACTTAGGGAACCTGGGTGCTAATGTAGTGATCATTGTTTCACTCGACATGCTGGCATGGTTGTGGCGGCGACATGGATATTGTCGTTCCCAAAGCGTCTTCAACACAGTCTCAGTGCTTGGCTTATAGCTTCCTGGTTCATGACTTCACCCGTCTCTGATGTACATTCATACCATTGGTTCGATTTCACACGTGTATAACGACGTAGTCATGCTAGGCATTCCCAAAGTCTCTTCGAATAAGCGTCTTGTTCCCTCTTCAGGGAACCAAGGTTACCGTCGTAACCGAGACGGTTTCTCTCAGGATTGAAATCAGACATCCAAGAGATGAACACTGTTCTGCTTACCGGCGATGCGCTTCATCCAGGAGGCCTCGTCAATGCCCAGGTTACTGTTGAGGATCTTCAGGATGTTCCCCAGGACGAGGCTCAGGTGTTCGGAGGTGACTGTAGTGCTGCAGATGCCGGCGGGACGGTTCTCCGGGCCTCGCTCCCACCAGTAGGACAGGTAGTTGCACAGCATGGGCAGCACCACCTCGATGACGTGCGGCATCTCCGTGTACCGAGCGCCAGACTCAGACATGTCATTAATGTCCTTCATCAGTGCGTCCAGACGTGGCATCTCAGAACACACATCGTCCACACTCTCCGGCATCCCTACAGCTGACACACAAACACACACACACTGGTTACCGGTTACCAGTTAACCACTGTTTATGGTTCTTAACTGATGCAACATAAATGTCTAGTTGAACTGAGGAACACAGGTGTGTTTTTTATGGCTTTTATCAATAACCCTCAAATACGGTTCATCATTATTATCCAAATTTATAAAATTATAATTAATATATAGTGCAGTAAAAACAACAGATTTGCACCCATGTTGTCACTGAATGAACCCTAGAAAAGGTGTGTCACTCACTGGCTCGTTCACGAGACGTCTTTGTGTTGAACACAGAGCAAGGGTTGTGTTTGTTGAGTTGCGGCTCGAGGAAGGCTACGGGCATCGCACCCGCTAGAGTCGCCAAACACTCGCCCAGCGCCGGGAGCTGCCTACAACACACACACACACACACACACACACGCAGACACGCAACACACAGAACACGCGCACACACACACACACAGACACACACAGACACGCAACACACACGTGCACACACACGCAGACACGCAACAGACATAACACGCACACGCGTACACACACACACAGACACACGCGCGCAACACAACAGGCACACACGCATAATGCACACACAACACGTGCACATGTATAATGCGCACATGCACAACACATAGCACGTACATCACATATACAACACGCACGCAGTTCACACACAACATGCACGTATACAAAACACGGACGTACACAACACACACACACAACACACACGCGCACAAAACAAGCACATACACAACACACAACAGCATCAGTGCATGTCCAACACATCGGCTTCAGGCAAAGAGGGCTCTGGGATCCGCTCACCGTTCCACATAGATGTTTTTTCCAGTCCCCAGTGCGTATAAACTGGTGAGGATTCGATAACACGACACCTGCACATCATCCACTGAGAAAACAGCCAGAAAACACAAGCATTAGATTTCAAGGGCCACAGGGCCGATTAAAGTCAATCAGTTTTATTCATTAAACATGACTGAAAAGTTTCAGAGGATTTCTTTTCTGTACAATACCATCATAAAAAGTTCAATAAGAGCAGAAACAAGAATTGAGAACGTAAACAGTGCTCAACATGAGAAGAATCTCAACTTGGACATTAGGCGTGTTGTCGTGACTCACGCAGTAGGTCGCAGCCAAACTGATGTTCAGTGATGTGCTCGAACAGCGCGGTCAGGATGGGCAGCAGAGCCGCAGTCGTGTAGTTGATGTTCTGCGAGACGCCCTTCATTTGACTGCGCGAGTGTGTGAACTTGCCCAGCTTCAGGTTCTCCAAGGTCTTCTCCAGATCCTCAGCTGCATTCTCAAAGAATGTCCTCAAACCGGCTTTGACCAGCTCGGATCCTGATTTCATCACGGTCCTGTGAGAAAACCATTCAAGAGCGTCAGCTGTCAGATTCGCTAGATCCCGTCAAGATATCCATGAGAAATCAGGACGTTAACAACACAGCACTGCACCTTCAGAATACTGATTTGCAGGAAAGAAATTCACCTAATTTTGACTTCATAAACATCAAAATATTAAATCACAAAATAACAATGAGGAATTTTAAATATACATCATGTTTAATGCACTTGTAGTTACAAAAGTAGTCAAATGTTAAAAGTTTAGGAAAAAAAGTTAAAAAGTTTCCTCATTTAATGTCATGTTTTCTAGTAAAACAGAATATCTGGGATATGATTTTCTTCCACCATAATTCTCACCTTGAAATCAGAATAAGACAAAACAAAAATCACATGTGAAAATCGATTAAATTATGTTATAATGTCAAAATTTCAAAAAACATTCCCCCACAAAATCTGCAACTTTCTTCTGTTTCGATGTAGTGAAGCGCAGATATTGAAGAAAACATGCATTTTCTTCTGTTGCTGGCCAGTATTCTAACTTTGAAAACATAGTAAGGCATAACAAAGTCATAAATGTGGTAAGAATATATTTGTATAAGCAAAAAAGAAGTGGGCCCAGTATTGAACCCTGAGGTACTCAAATAATAACAGGAGCTTAGGATGAGGAAAACTCGCATAAAGCTACAGAGAACATCCTATCTTTAAGATAAGAACTAAACCCTTGATGCCGACCCAAAGCTTCAGAAGGTTAGAATGAAAGATGTTATGATCCACAGAATCAAATCCAAGAGTAAAATCCACCCAACATCCACCCGCAAGGAGAACATCAGTTGACACTTTCAGCAAAGTCGACTCAGTATGACTTGCCGCAACAAAACAGGCACTATTTTTGGAATCAGCAGGCCAAAATGAGTACTAAACATGAAATATAACACATGGCTGTGCAATGGATGGAGCCGTACCTGGTGTCCAGCGTGTGTGCGAGGATGTGCAGACAGCTGACCATAGTGGTGGAGTCACTTCCTGCAAACATACACCAGAAACCGCTGAAAAAAATCCAACTCAACGAACATCAAAGAGACAAAGAGAGACAGAGAGAGAGACAGAGACACAATGATCTTACCAAACAGAGAGATCCTGTGTCTAACCAGAGCGGCCAGCTTACAGAACAGACTAGAGCAGAGCGAGCGCAGCAGGAAGTGAAGAAGAAAGGGAAGCTTAAACAGGTGAAGAGTGAAGAATCACTGCTAATTGAGTCATTCCACACACACACTCGCTAAACCAACAGAAGCGTGTTTCCGCATGTTGTTTAAAAACATTAAAAGGCCATATAAACCACCACATGCAGCAAACTGGTTTATAAAATACAGTAATACCTTGAGATACGAGCATAATCCATTCCAGGACGGGCTCGTAACTCGAGTTGCTCGTATCTCAAATATTTACTTGTATCTCAAAGCAAAGACTTGCTCGCATCTCGGAATACTCGTATGTCGAGACGCTTGTATCTCAAGGTTTTGCTGTAAGTGTCACCACCGAAAAATTAAACAGACATATGTTTAACTATGAGATACATATTTACATAATGAATCATGTCACATAAGACTCTCCATCACCTGGTGACCATCTCCTTCTCTTTGTTAGACGCGTATCCGCTGCTGCTCAGATTCTTAGTGGGAGACGACAGGAAGTAGAGCGAGTGGTTCTTAAAGTACTGGTCTATGAGCGGGAGCAGCACCTACAGGAAACACAACAGGCAAACAGGAAATTACACTCAGCATATGATTGATTGATTGATTGATTGATAGACAGACAGACAGAACAATAGTCGGATAGAGAGAGAGACAGACAGATAGATGGATGGATCAAACCTTAGCAAAGAACTTGATCTCCTGCTCATGTGGTGATCTGTCGTTCTTTCCACTGGCCGCCATTGCCTCTGAAAGCGAGAGAGTGATGGTTAATTGATGATTAGAGAAAATCTGTGATTCTCACACAGCAGAAACGTACCAAGGTGAGCGATGAACTCCTGCGCCGAGTCCACGTATTTCAGCAGTTTCTTCAGAAACCTGTATGCGAAGCGTTTCTCCATGGAGGAAGAGTCCTGCTCCATGTCCTTCAGACCCCTGCAGGGAAACACAGCAGCGTTACACTCCGTCCACACGCGAGCACACGCGTGTAACAGCGCACACGTCTGCACCTGCTGATGGAGTATCCGTTGATCTGGAGGAAGCGGAAGAGATCCTGCGCTCTCTCTCGGTCCTTGGCTTTCTCTTTGGCAGTGAGTGTGTCGTACGGCACCAGCAGCGGATGAGTTCCTCCTGCACCGGAAGCACACGCAACACATCACGCACGACCTGCACACGCCACAGTCACTCACAGCTCAACAAGAGAGAGACAAACCTCGGCTTCCCAGCTCACTCTTCTTCTTCCTGGCCCAGATGTTGTGATAGTTCTCAGCCACCACCTCAACCATCGACTGAAGAACAGACAACGAAACTCTCAGAAACCAGAGTCGAACAACAATATACATAATACAGTAACAACTCACTAAATACAGTAACAATAACAACTCTTTTTAACACCACTGTATGTGTGTGTCTATATATATGACAGACACACACAACTCAAAGCCGCTTGAACAGACAAAAACATTAAATTATTGCCAAAATGCTAGTTTTCCTCGTATCCACTTAAATGAGTAAATGAAGTCTTAGTGTAAAGAGATGTGCATCAGCTCTTAAAGTGACAGTGTCCTAATAAACCTGCTTATATCTGTCATTAATAAGAATGGAGAAAAGTTGGAGAAAAATCACTCTCTTTTTCTCGATTAAATCTCTTTTGCAGATTTAATAAGGATTAATCTGTATTTAATTAATTATTTATGCTGTGATGTCTGACATGTTTGATAACTTTAATCAATTTATGTTTATTTCCTGCCTGTTAGATCAAATATTTAAAATATACAATCTTATATGTATATTAATCAGTGACTTATCAGTCAGATTACTTAATTTCTATAATCAATTGACAAGTTATATACAGTATAATTTTTTATTTCAATATTAATGTAGTGTTTAAAAATGATTTTAAAAAATCTAAACTTGCATTATTAGGTTTTTTTATTATCAAAAACTGAATCTGGTAACATTAGTTATAACTGTTTATTAATCTGATTAATGACTAACAAGGATTAATAAATTCTATAACTAATACATTTCCAAAAACATTAAATAAAACCTTATTATTTAATCATTTATTGATTTATGAATGTTTTTTTTTATTTAAAAAAATTGTATGTAGTAATATAAGATAAAAGTATAAACAGCTTGCTCATTGTTAGGTAATGCATTAATGAAAGCAAGACCTCATTATGTCCCTGCATGTTTTATCCCAGATGTGGATGTGTGTGCGTCACCTGCAGCTCCCGGGACAGCTGGACGCCGCTCATGTCCACTGGACTCGGACTGAAGCCGTTCCCCTGAAAACACACAAGAGTTCTGCATTAATGAAGCGACCGCATCCGATCCGATCCGCTGATTCAATCACTGCTGTGGATGAAACACCTGCGAGGCCTGTGAGACGCGCCGCATCTCTCTCTGCTGAAACAGGCTCTCTCCCTCTCGGGTCCGGTCGACGCTCCAGCCCATCGCTAGCATGCTCTTCAGGGACTCGCGCACCGTCCAGCGGTAAGCCTCCTTCTCCTGCGGGAGCAAACACTCGCGCTCAGACTCCCAGGTCACATGATGCTGGACGTTCAGAGCGCTGGTCTGTACCTTCTCTGTCAGAGATTTGTAGGATCTCAGCATTGGGTGAAGCTTTGCCTTTTCATCCACGCTTTCTCCGTGTTTCCAGCCCAGAAGCACCTGAGCATCGGAAGAAAAAAACGTGTAAAAGTGATAAACGGAACAATAAGTGTTCGATTACAGCGCATCAACTCAAACTGAGCTGTAAAGATGAGTGTGTTTAAAACCAGAACAACGGAGTTTCAAAGGGAAAACAAGATTATTATTTTTTACCTCACCGATAGATATCAGTTTTTGTTTTACGCATAAACTTAATTTTCACTCATTTGTCAGAAAGCAAGACTTAATATGCTTCTCTTGATGAAAGAATGTGTGGATGTTTGTGCTGGAAAACAGACAGAACATCGTGTTTTACAGCAAAAAAGAGGGAATTTTGTCTTTAGAAATGTATATTTGTATTGGAGCTGTCAAGCAATTACATCTAATTAATTACTTGATGTGCTGATGAACTGAATTACCCCGAAAGACCATGTAAAGTTATTACTGTGATAAATGAGAAAAGAATCAAATATCAATTACAAAATTTCAATTGGATTCAACATATAATTTATTACAAACTTTCAGGCGATAACAACAACCATAATGTTTTTTCAAACCTGTGACTTTCTTTCCTCTGTTGAGGAAAGAAGAAGATCATTTAAGAACTTTTATCTTCCATACGATGGAAGTGGATGGTAACAAAAATACAGTGACACCTTGAGATACGAGCGTCCCGACATACGAGTATTCCGACAATAATATCTTGAATTTGTGTGTGTTTCTGACTCATTACTTCGGCTTCATCACAGCGAGTCTCTGCTTCATGTTCGCCATCAATCAACGGTATGAAGCGCAAGATGAACGGCGGTGTGTTTCACGGACTCACCTTCTCAGCCGCCCATTTCTCATGAGAATGTTCTGCGTATTTGTTTGCGATGAACTCCAGCTTCTCCGGGAGGCAGACGCTGCGAGAGCAAACGAGAGTCAGTCGTCTCACACAGTCACAGACACTCAATCTCTCATTCTCTATCGCATGTACTTGGCTGTGTTTATGGGCCTGGGGTCGAAGTTTCCCTGCGTGTCCACAGACACCTGCTTCTCCAGCGTCGCGCTGAGCGTCGAGTCGATGTAATCGGGCGGAAGAGCTCCGGCGATGGCGCTCAGACACGGCATGGCCATCTTAAACAGATCCTGCTCGTACTTCTGCACACATTCAAGAGTTGACTTACTGACCAATATTTGGTGACAGTAAAGCTTTATGATAGACTTTCAAGCACTTTTAAGTATTTTTAGCACTGAAAATCTCCCAACCACCAACTTCTGAATGGTATTTTACGTCAGTAATGAACCAGCAATCATAACGGATCAAATATCCGTCTTCACCTTCTGAGAGAGAGAGTCAAAGATTCCCCAGAAGATCTTCTTGGTGAGCAGCAGCTCCTCCTCAGACGCCAGGCCGTAGCTTCCCCATCCCGACGGCAGGCAGTAATACTTCCAGTTCTGCTCGTAATGATTCGTCAGCAGCTGCGACACACAACCATGCGCTCGTGAAAACACTCGATCCGTGTGTTATCGACTAACGACGCTTTCAAACAAACAGTTTCTGCTCATCAAAACAACTTAAATGCAGATTAGAGATTTATAGCTGCCTTTAATATTTGGGGTGGGAATCCTAATGATCAGGAAAGATCAACACAATCTCAGTCACATATGAAGGCAATTATGGGATGCCGTTTACCTTCAGAGGCATCTTACAGTATTCAGACAACAGCGGCACGTCGAACACCAGCCGACGCAGAAGATGCTGCAGCATGGAGGGCCTGAGGTACC
>JAWRVZ010000137.1:190000-200000 GCA_037043235.1 Rhodeus uyekii
AGCACCAGTTTAAGGCCCTGATATAATCTGTAAACATTCAAAGATTTATAAAAGCTAAAACCTCGTGACAAACAATCACTTCTATTTAAAGAAAGGGATGAAATGACGACTATAACCGGCAGGAGCATTTACTGACGACTTAGTCATTTCCACTCGCTAATATATGGATAAAATGTCACAGTCTCATGAAAAACAAAAGCTTTTCTCCAGATTGTGACTGAATTCCTCCTTTAATAATCGCTCAGTTCTGCATGACAGTAAAAGAACAACAGCAGATTTAATAAGAGTAGGATATTTACGATTTCCCTATAAAAATTATGTTCTGAGACGTTACGTTTGTTCAAGCTGCTAAACTTCCAATAAACAAACATGTAATATTATCAGTAACTGCACTTATTACTGCAAAACAACAGTCATTTTATGATTAAAAAGTCTGGAGCCCTGGATCATCATCAGGAACAGAACGACCACTTTAACCAGTTTCAACTCCTGAAACGACCAAAATGAACTTTGTTGTGGCCTGATTTTATTTGAAATGATGTCACACCAATTTGCTAATTGATCTTGAAATATATCAGGGCCTTTAGTTTCTCTTAAATTCCACATAAAATCTAATTGTCACATTTCAATGTTGAGTGAGAATAACAGCATGTTCTCTGATGATGAGGGCGGGGCAACCACCTGTCAATCACATGATCCACCAATAGCAAACCACAACCATCCATCAATTCCTCAAGCCCCGCCCACATTTGCTCTTGTTTGTGAAGCGATTCCCTCTATATGCAGAACGATAGATGTGCAATTGTAAGGACTGTATCTAACAGTAGTGTATAATCAAGATCTATGAAACTCTTATTTTAAGAATTCGATTTTTGAAGTGGAAAGCAATAAAAACTACTGTACAGGAATATGAGTTTGATTAGTGCGTCCTCACCCCAGGCCGTCGATCATCAGCTGCTCCTCCTCTTTTCCCATGCGGACGCTGAGCAGCGATCGGATCTGCCCCAGCGACGCCAGCAGGTGGATGGTGTCGTGGACGGAGGCGGCGCTGATGGTGTAGGTCTTCCTCATGGCGCGGAGCAGCTCGCCGATGCTGTCGTACTGCCTCCGCAGGAGACTGAACATCACGCGCACCAGCTCCGGGTCCTGGATGTGCGTCTCCTGAGCCCAGCTCACCATCGTCTGAGAGATCAGCTCCTTCAGATTCGCTTCACACACGCCAGACAAGCAAAGAATCAGGAGTGAAGCTGATCAAGAAACACTATAATTATCATTACATACAGACTTTATGGAAAGTCACATGACACAAACAATCTACCTGAGGTCATTTAAAATCCAAGCATTTTCACATGGGCAGCTTGAACTGCATTTAAAAACACTGCTAAAAAAATAAAAAAATAAAATCAAGGGAACACTTAAATCACACAATTATGTGATGACAGTCAATCATCAACACACTGAGGGCTGGATTCAAAATCATACTGAAAAACTGAAAGTTGCAAGCTGATCAACTCAATGAAGTTCATCACAGCAGCTCATGATGTCGGTCATGCGTGTGTTTGGCTCCATGTGTCTGTATTCACTCACGACAACGTCTGGCTCCTGATGGGATGAGGATGTGGCCTGATCTCCTCCCGGATCTGGATCAGGGATCCGTAGCTCCTGGACAGTCTGTGCTGATACTGACACTTCGGATGCCCCGATACATTAAGAGGATCTCAATGGCATCCATGCCTTCATCATCAAAAAACTGCCCACACACTTTAGCCTCATGAGGAGCTTTATCATGATTCAGGAGGAACCCAGGGTCACGGCACCAGCATAAGTTCCGACAATGATCTGAGGATTTCATCCCGGTTCCTGACAGCAGTGAGGGATCCATCGGCTGCACATGGAGATGTGTGTGACCCTCCAAGGATATTCCTCCATCACTGACCCACCGCCACATCATCTTGTGTAACCCGGGATCTCCTCTTGTAACGCCTGTCTGTCTCCCGGGATCTCCTCGTGTAACGCCTGTCTGTCTCCTGGGATCTCCTCGCGTAACGCCCGTCTGTCTCCTGGGATCTCCTCGCGTAACGCCCGTCTGTCTCCTGGGATCTCCTCGAGTAACGAGTAACGCCCGTCTGTCTCCTGGGATCTCCTCGTGTAACACCCGTCTGTCTCCTGGGATCTCCTCGAGTAACGCCCGTCTGTCTCCTGGGATCTCCTCGCGTAACGCCCGTCTGTCTCCTGGGATCTCCTCGAGTAACGAGTAACGCCCGTCTGTCTCCTGGGATCTCCTCGAGTAACGAGTAACGCCCGTCTGTCTCCTGGGATCTCCTCGTCTAACGCCCGTCTGTCTCCTGGGATCTCCTCGAGTAACGCCCGTCTGTCTCCTGGGATCTCCTCGCGTAACGCCCGTCTGTCTCCTGGGATCTCCTCGAGTAACAAGTAACGCCCGTCTGTCTCCTGGGATCTCCTCGTCTAACGCCTGTCTGTCTCCCGGGATCTCCTCGTGTAACGCCTGTCTGTCTCCTGGGATCTCCTCGCGTAACGCCCGTCTGTCTCCTGGGATCTCCTCGAGTAACGAGTAACGCCCGTCTGTCTCCTGGGATCTCCTCGCGTAACGCCCATCTGTCTCCTGGGATCTCCTCGAGTAACGAGTAACGCCCGTCTGTCTCCTGGGATCTCCTCGTCTAACGCCTGTCTGTCTCCCGGGATCTCCTCGTGTAACGCCTGTCTGTCTCCTGGGATCTCCTCGCGTAACGCCCGTCTGTCTCCTGGGATCTCCTCGAGTAACGAGTAACGCCCGTCTGTCTCCTGGGATCTCCTCGCGTAACACCCGTCTGTCTCCTGGGATCTCCTCGAGTAACGCCCGTCTGTCTCCTGGGATCTCCTCGTCTAACGCCTGTCTGTCTCCTGGGATCTCCTCGTCTAAAGCCCGTCTGTCTCCTGGGATCTCCTCGTCTAACGCCCGTCTGTGTCCTGGGATCTCCTCGTCTAACGCCCGTCTGTGTCTTGGGATCTCCTCGTCTAACGCCCGTCTGTCTCCTGGGATCTCCTCGTCTAACGCCTGTCTGTCTCCTGGGATCTCCTCGTCTAAAGCCCGTCTGTCTCCTGGGATCTCCTCGTCTAACGCCCGTCTGTGTCCTGGGATCTCCTCGTCTAACGCCCGTCTGTCTCCTGGGATCTCCTCGTGTAACGCCCGTCTGTCTCCTGGGATCTCCTCGTCTAACGCCCGTCTGTCTCCTGGGATCTCCTCGTCTAACGCCCGTCTGTCTCCTGGGATCTCCTCGTCTAACGCCCGTCTGTCTCCTGGGATCTCCTCGTCTAACGCCCGTCTGTCTCCTGGGATCTCCTCGTGTAACGCCCGTCTGTCTCCTGGGATCTCCTCGTGTAACGCCCGTCTGTGTCCTGGGATCTCCTCGTTTAACGCCCGTCTGTCTCCTGGGATCTCCTCGTCTAACGCCCGTCTGTCTCCTGGGATCTCCTTGTGTAACGCCCGTCTGTCTCCTGGGATCTCCTCGTCTAACGCCCGTCTGTCTCCTGGGATCTCCTCGTGTAACGCCCGTCTGTCTCCTGGGATCTCCTCGCGTAACGCCCGTCTGTCTCCTGGGATCTCCTCGCGTAACGCCCGTCTGTCTCCTGGGATCTCCTCGCGTAACGCCCGTCTGTCTCCCGAGATCTCCTCGTCTAACGCCCGTCTGTCTCCCGGGATCTCCTCGTCTAACGCCCGTCTGTCTCCTGGGATCTCCTCGTCTAACACCCGTCTGTCTCCTCGGATCTCCTCATGTAACGCCTGTCTGTCTCCTGGGATCTCCTCGTGTAACGCCCGTCTGTCTCCTGGGATCTCCTTGTCTAAAGCCCGTCTGTGTCCTGGGATCTCCTCGTGTAACGCCCGTCTGTCTCCCGGGATCTCCTCATCTAACGCCCGTCTGTCTCCTGGGATCTCCTCGTGTAACGCCCGTCTGTCTCCTGGGATCTCTTCGTCTAACGCCCGTCTGTCTCCCGGGATCTCCTCGTCTAACGCCCGTCTGTCTCCCGGGATCTCCTCGCGTAACGCCCGTCTGTCTCCTGGGATCTCCTCGTCTAACGCCCGTCTGTCTCCCGGGATCTCCTCGTCTAACGCCCGTCTGTCTCCTGGGATCTCCTCGTCTAACACCCGTCTGTCTCCTCGGATCTCCTCATGTAACGCCTGTCTGTCTCCTGGGATCTCCACATGTAACGCCTGTCTGTCTCCTGGGATCTCCTTGTCTAAAGCCCGTTTGTGTCCTGGGATCTCCTCGTGTAACGCCTGTCTGTCTCCTGGGATCTCCTCGTGTAACGCCCGTCTGTCTCCTGGGATCTCCTTGTCTAAAGCCCGTCTGTGTCCTGGGATCTCCTCGTGTAACGCCCGTCTGTCTCCCGGGATCTCCTCATCTAACGCCCGTCTGTCTCCTGGGATCTCCTTGTGTAACGCAGTCTGTCTCCTGGGATCTCCTCGTCTAACGCCCATCTGTCTCCCGGGATCTCCTCGTCTAACGCCCGTCTGTCTCCCGGGATCTCCTCGTGTAACGCCTGTCTGTCTCCCGGGATCTCCTCGTGTAACGCCTGTCTCTCTCCTGGGATCTCCTCGTGTAACGCCCGTCTGTCTCCTGGGATCTCCTCGTGTAACGCCCGTCTGTCTCCCGGGATCTCCTCATCTAACGCCTGTCTATCTCCCGGGATCTCCTCCTGTAATGCCTGTCTGTCTCCTGGGATCTCCTCGTGTAACGCCCGTCTGTCTCCTGGGATCTCCTCGTGTAACGCCCGTCTGTCTCCTGGGATCTCCTCGTGTAATGCCTGTCTGTCTCCTGGGATCTCCTCGTGTAACGCCCGTCTCTCTCCTGGGATCTCCTCGTGTAACGCCCGTCTGTCTCCTGGGATCTCCTCATCTAACGCCTGTCTATCTCCCGGGATCTCCTCATCTAACGCCTGTCTATCTCCCGGGATCTCCTCGTGTAATGCCTGTCTGTCTCCCGGGATCTCCTCGTGTAACGCCTGTCTGTCTCCCGGGATCTCCTCATCTAACGCCCGTCTGTCTCCCGGGATCTCCTCCACGCTCCTGAAACTGTGCAGGGCGAAACACCAAACCTCCTTGCGATGGCCGGTATGGATGATCATCCTGGAGGAGCAGGAACTGCCTGTGGAACCGGATTGGGTTTGTGGTTGTAAAATCTTTTAGCAATTCTGAATAAGAGATAAATATCCCAATTGTAATTTATAAAGGTTTATTTTCTTGCAAGAAAAGGTCAACAGTCATATAGACATCCAAAGCTGCCAAGCAATGTGACAAAGAAGGGAGGGTTCCTCTTCCTAAAACTTGTCATTTTCCTCTCCATATCAGGAACACATTACCCTCTCTATACCTGTAAGTGTGACGTGTAGCTCCCCACACACCATATGTGTTTTACATCCTAGATTCTACAGAATAGAAAGTACAATTAAAGTCACACAATAATCAATAATGTCAAGAAACAAAATATTACTATGGATAAGAATAAAAAGAAACCATGGAATTTTATAAAATTCCATCACAGGTTTCAGGAAGTGCCTCATACAGACAGAGACGAGAACCCTAACAAAACACAAGACTAAACGCAAATCACTCAGGAGGAATAAGGAGAGAACAATCGTCTCTGGCCAAAACCTGCAGAATCATTATTTTTGGGGATTGTGTTGCTGTTTTCTCTCCAGAGCATCTGATTCACTCTCGAGAAACCGATTCACAATCCCTGATGCTTCATAACTGGACAGATTAATATCCCTGGAGTTGAACTGACTTTATGTTACACTGTGATGATTAAGTGTTCCCTTCATTTTTTGAGCAGTGTATATATTTGTATATTTGGAGATGATAACACAACTCTCAGTGCTGTGGTGTAATGAGGGCAGAGGGAAGCTGGAGGACGTGCTGTGCTTGAAAATCCTCCAAACGCCTGTCAGACTGAGGGCAGCGTGTGCTGAGTTCACTCTCAGACGCCATTAAAACGACTGTAATGGGCCTGAAAGGACAGTGAGTGATGGGGCAAAACATGGGCTGAGGTCATCTGTCAGTCACTCGTTCAGCGGCTCTGTCTGTCAGGGGTAAATAAGTGTTTTATAGGGTAGCCAATCAGAGGCACTGCTGATGAAGAAGCCCGGAGAGACGTTACACAATGCTGAGCTCAGGAGAGACACACCAAATGGTATTGAATGTGTATGTGTGTGTGAGAGAGAGAGCGTTTATGAGTGTGTGTGAGTAAGAGTATGAGTGAGTGTGTGTGTGTGTGTTTGTGTGAGAGAGTGTGTGTACAAGTGTGTGTGTCTGTGTGTGTGTGTGTGAGTGTGCAGTTATGCTTACAGGGAGCGGTTTGCTCTTTCTCTGTGGGTTCAGCTTCAGATTTCTGCGGTTGACCTTTGATCTTGTAGATCAGGGCGAGCAGGCGACCTTTAATAGACGTGTCCTGATCCTCGTCATCCTCCTCCACTGGAATCCCTGCAGAGACACAGATGAAGGACATTTATTCTGCTGAACGACACACTTTACCTGCAGCGACATCAGTTTGTGCGATCGGCTCTGTTCCCTCCATCATAAACGAGTCTCAGAGCGTCAGATGAAGTCAATCATCATGTTGTCTTGCGTTGGGATGCTGCTGTTTGGGAACAATCGTGTGACGCTTCTGGATAATTAAACCAAATCATCCTGATCACACACTTTTTTTTTTTTCCTACTTCATGAAGGGGATGTTTTTTTTAATGATCCTACAAGTTTAGGATTGACTTTATCGACAGTCTGGCTCAAAATCTGTCATGTTTCATTGTGTTATCACACACACAAAACACTCATTCATTCATTCATTCATATCACACACACACAAAACACTCGATTCCAAGCACAACCATGTAATATTCTCAGTAATGCATTTTTAATAATATTTGAATGAAGGGTGAAGGTACCAACTTCTCAAGGCCGGATGTTCCGACTGTACGGATCATCCGTTACTGTTGGACTGGACGTACCGCAGTGCAGCCGCAGCTCTCCGTGGAAGTCGTACAGCTCCTCCTGAATGTCCTCCGGACAGGGACAGTCTTCACCCATATTGAAGTTCAACAGCATGTTAATCTGAAACAAATGCGGTTTAATGTGATGAGGCTTCCTGCTAAACCCATAAAACCATCCTGAAACTGCAGAGAAGAACCGAGAGATTAATGGAGAGAAAGTTTTGCGGCACCTGTTCCTGCGGCGGAGAGCGAAACTCTTTGGTCTTCTTGGCGGTGACGGCGGCGGACATGTTGAGCGCCAGCATCAGCTCGTTATAGCGGAACTTCTGGTTGAACTGCAGCTTGGAGACGAAGCTGTCGGAGAAAGACACGATGGCTTCGATGCGATGCCTCAGCTCACAGTCGCAGAAGTAGTGGAGCAGTTCACACATCTGCAGAGAAACACCAGTCACCAACACATTCATTCATTCATTCGTTCAGGAAACGCGCTTATCCAAAGTACTTACAAATCTGATACAATATACACACTACTAGTCAAACCTTTTTATGCTAAAAGAGTCAGCAACGACGTCTCATTTCTTGCTCTTTATGAATGTATGAAGTGAATTGATCTGATTAATGACATTATCATCATCAGTTTCAGAATCAGTTTAAGTCTTATACAGTAATACAGAAATATCTCGTTTACTGAGGTTAATGTGGACCTGAACCCCCCGCGAAGTAGGATCAGCCAATCAGCTCACGGGATACATCCACTCGTGCTCTCATTGGTCGATCTCACACCAATCACGTGTCTTGTCTGAGTGCCGTGGGCGTGAACAAAGCCTCTGAGATAGTTTCTCTCTTTGTCTGGCATCCTGGGAAACCGTTTCTCTCGCATCACGATGAAGCAACGCTGCTTTACGCAATACAGCTGTCGATATGGCGGTATTTTAGAATTTTTATTTTTCGATGAATATGAAAAATCCGCGATGCACTGAGACCGCGAAACTTGAACCGCGAAGTGGCAAGGGATTATTGTACCTTGAGATACGAGCGTCTCGACATACGAGTATTCCGAGATACGAGCAAGCTTTTGAGCTATTTTTGCTTTGAGATACAAACAGCTTACAGACGCTGACGCTAGCACAGGGGTGGGCAAACTACGGCCCGCGGGCCATATCCGGCCCATTGGGCTTTTTAATCCGGCCCGCCGAACCTGTATTAAACCTCCTTCATTTTACATTTCCCTGTAATGTATGGTGTTAATTCCGCAAAACTGATGTTTGCGCGCGCGTAAATTACATCCGCGAGCGGAAAACAGAGCTACACGCGTAAATACGGGTACCCGCGAGCTCAATTTAATCCCTCGCGCGCGCGAATATTCACCCGCTCTCGAGTGCTGTTTTTGCTTGCGCGAGCACTTTTATTTTTGTCAGTCGTGGGGCGGGGCTTGCTCTTGTAATAATAACATCAAACGTCATTGGTTAGTTCCCTTTTTTCCAGAGGTCAGTTGTGATTGGACGCCTGTGATTGTCAATCTAGAGCTGAGGCAAATATACGATTCAGTCACATTGCATATTATGGTTTTTCTGTCAATTAAATTGTATTAATATTGTTTTGTTGTAATTTCACGTGTCCCAGTCGAGTGATTTAAGACCAAACTATACTTTATACAGGTTTTCTAGGATTTCTTATAAGTAAATGCACAGGTACGACCTTCACCCCGGCTCCTCTGTCAATTTTAAGAAACCAATGTGGCCCGCGAGACAAATAGTTTGCCCACCCCTGCGCTAGCAGCACTCGCAGCAGCTCAAGCTCCTCATTTATGTGTAATTGCATATGATCTCCACTAGAGGCAGCTTGGTTTTACTTGGTTACCGGGGGCAACGAGTGATTCACCAGTATTAAGCTGGGAGCAGCACGAGTTATGAGTGTTCAATAATAATAATGAGCTTCTCAGTTTTTTAGAGGCTCGGAACGGATAATTTGTTTTTCCTGTTACAGTAATACCTCGGTTTACGAGCGACTTGGTATACGAGCAAATAGGTGTACGAGCATGGAGGGTAGAATCAGTGTACGAGCATTGTATCGGTGTATGAGAAAAAATTTCCCTCACCCATGCGCATTTTTGTGGAAAAAGTCCTAACGTTCAGCATCCTTGTGCGCATTTTTACATGAAATATCCTAATGACAGCCTCTCATAACACAGTCAAGCTGTTCCAACCCCTTTATCACCCCTTAACTCATTCATTGGCTGCATCATTCACCACAGTGATACTTTTATAAGTGATTTACAGAGGTTTTTTCCTCCTATTCTTAACATTAATTAATTGTGATCGCTATTGTTCACGCAGTGAAATATACACGTACAGTACCTCTAAGCAGTAACTGTCACAGTTCATGAATTCATTGTCTCCTAGTTCTGCCTGAGTGTGTGTCTCTCCTCCACTCACACTGCTCAAACCTGAAGTGCATTACAGTAAATTGTCAAGTATTTTTAGAGTTTAATTGTCAATTATTAATTAGTATTTATATGAGATCTTAATGGTTACAATTTTAACTACAATTAATAGGGTAAAACCAAAAAAAAATTTAAAAATGGGCATTTGTGGTCGTGTGGAACGAATTCATTGATTTTTAGTGTATTCTTACGGGGAAATTTGTTTTGGTGTACGAGCATTTTGGTTTACGAGCTCGCTCTTGGAACGAATTAAACTCGCAAACCGAGGTATTACTGTATTTCTTATGGGAAAAAATTATTTGAGATACGAGCAACTCTAGTTACGAGCTCATGCTGGAATGGATTATGCTCGTATCTCAAGGCATTACTGTATTTGATGACGTTTGCGTCATGGATTCTGTCATTACTGCACAGCATCTTTGAAGCGATCAGTGTCGCCTGCAGAAATGCAATGCAAACAGCCACGTTTGACGGTCCGGTTGCCTCACCTGCCGTTTGACCGACTCGGGAAGCTTCTTCTCTAACAGTCCCCTCATGAGAGCTTTCCCGTCCCGCGCCTCCTCCTCCTCCCCG
>JAWRVZ010000137.1:205000-245000 GCA_037043235.1 Rhodeus uyekii
GTGAGAGATAGTGTGTGAGAGTGAGAGTGATATAGTGTGAGGAAGAGTGAGAGAGAGTGATATAGAGTGAGAGAGGGTGAGAGAGTGATAGAGTGTGAGAGATAGTGTGAGAGAGTGAGAGATAGTGTTAGAGAGTGTGAGAGATAGTTAGAGTGTGAGAGATAGTGTGTGAGAGTGAGAGAGAGTGATAGAGTATGAGAGAATGATATAGAGTGAGAGAGTGTGAGAGAGTGAGATATAGTGTTAGAGTGTGAGAGATAGAGTGTGACAGAGTGAGAGAGAGTGATAGAGTGTGAGAGAAGTGTCATTTTAGATGACATTTCTCTGTCATCTAAAATGGCGGCGCGTGCACACGCAGCGGCTTCTCTCTCTCCCGACAGTTCGGTGTTTTCATGTTTTTTGTCGTGTAAATCACAGTGTTTTTGTACGTCCTTGTCGCATCCACTCGTCGGCAAACACAGCTACAGACGTGAGTTTCTGCTCGAGGTTGGAAAGACTTCAGTTTCCAATCCAAGCTCGGCGCTCGTACAAGAACTGCGGGACCATGGTCTTCTCCGGAGGCCTACTCCATCACCGTCCCCCACTACTGCACCTCCCCCACAGTGGACGCGCCACAAACGGTGCGAGAGGAAACAGAAGAGGGGGAAGCGCGGAGGTATCCGGGTTAGATTAACGGCTAACCCACACAAGCCTGCTATCCCCACCATCATCCTGGCTAACGTACGCTCGTTGGATAATAAACTGGACGATCTTCAACTTCTACGCTCTACTCAGAAGACTGTAAGAGACTGTTGTGTTTTTGTGTTTACGGAAACATGGCTCAACAATAGCGTTCCGGACTCCGCCATTCAGCTCGATCGGCTCACATGCCATCGCGCGGACAGAGTGCTCGTCGAGGGAGGTAAGACCCGCGGCGGCGGACTCTGTGTTTACACCAATGATGCGTGGTGCCGCGATGCTGTTGTAGTCTGCAAACACTGCTCACCCCTGGTGGAGTTAATGATTATTAAGTGTCGGCCTTTTTATCTACCGCGGGAATATACAGCTATTATACTTGTTGCTGTATATATCCCCCCCAGCTCCAACAACAACAACAGGAGTGAGGCACTTAATAATCTTTATAAACACATCAGTGATCAGCAGACAGCCCACCCAGATGCTTTTCTCATCTTGGCTGGGGATTTCAATCATGCTGACTTTAAGAGTGTGTTTCCAAAAATTCATCAGCATATTGACTTCCCGACACGTGGAAATAATACTCTGGACTTAGTGTACACTACTCAGAGAGGAGCTTACAAAGCCCTTCCCCTCCCCCACCTTGGTGCTTCAGATCACATCACTGTATTGTTATTGCCAGCATACAGACCACTCGTGAAAGTCACCAAACCAGTCCAGAAGCAGATTCAAGTCTGGCCTGAAGGGTCATCAGTGGCTCTTCAAGACTGCTTCGACACCACGGACTGGGACATGTTCAAACAGGCTGCAACCTACCATAACACCGTAGACCTCCAGGAGTACTCTGAGACTGTTACTTCTTACATCAACAACTGCATTGAGGATGTAACAGTCACAAAGACCATCACCATCTGGCCCAACCAAAAACCGTGGCTGACAGGGAATGTCTACAGTCTTCTGAAGACGCGTAATGCTGCCTTCAGAGCTGGAGATGAGGTGGGCCTGAGGACAGCAAGGGCCAACCTGTCACGCGGCATCAGGAAGGCTAAGACAAAACAACATTCCTGGTCGTGTATTGAGAGACTGTGCAGAGGAACTCGCTGATGTCTTCACAGACATCTTCAACATCTCACTGAGTCAAGCTGTTGTCCCCACATGCTTCAAAGCAACCACCATCATTCCTGTCCCTAAAAAATCATCTCCATCCTGCTTCAATGACTACCGCCCAGTCGCACTTACCCCCATCCTTATGAAGTGCTTTGAGCGGCTAGTCATGCACCACATTAAATCTGTCCTCCCCCCCTCCCTGGACCCCCACCAATTTGCATACCGGTCAAAACGCTCGACCGATGACGCCATTGCCACTGCTGTCCATTCAGCACTCACACATCTGGACAAAAAAGACACTTATGTCAGAATGCTGTTCATTGATTTTAGTTCAGCTTTCAATACAATCATCCCTCAACAGCTCACCCTAAAACTGTCTCAGCTGGGACTCAGCACTTCGCTGTGCAACTGGCTGCTGGACTTCCTGACGGGAAGACCTCAGGCAGTACGGGTCGGCAGTAACACATCCAGCTCCATCATTATGAACACTGGAGCCCCTCAGGGTTGTGTGTTGAGCCCCCTCCTCTTCACTCTGCTGACCCATGACTGCACACCCATACACAACAGCAATCTCTTCATCAAGTTTGCGGATGACACGACTGTAGTTGGTCTCATCACCAACGGCGATGAGACAAACTTCAGGAGTGAGGTGAGCCACCTGGTCAGGTGGTGCGGCGACAACAATCTCTCTCTGAACGTGGAGAAGACGAAGGAGATTGTTGTTGACTTCAGGAGAATGCACACCCAGCACCCTCCTCTGACCATCAACGGTGCGACCGTGGAAAGAGTGAGGAGCACCAAATTTCTGGGTGTGCATATCACAGAAGACCTCTCCTGGACCATCAACACCACAGCACTGACCAAGAAAGCACAGCAGCGACTCTACTTTCTCCGCAGGCTGAGAAGAGCCGGAGTCCCAGCCCCCATCATGCACACCTTCTACAGAGGCACCATCGAGAGCATTCTGACCAGCTGCATCACTGTGTGGTATGGCGCATGCAACGCATCCTGCCGAAAAGCACTTCAGCGCATAGTGAGAGCAGCTGAGAAGATCGTTGGTGTCTCTCTCCCACCCCTCCAGGATATTTATAACTCCCGCCTCTCCCGCAAAGCCCTCATCATTGCGAGAGACCCCTCCCACCCATCCCAGAGCCTCTTCAGTCTGCTGCCATCAGGGAGGAGACTACGCAGTCTCCAGGCAAGGACCAGCCGACTGAAGAACAGCTTCATTCCCCAAGCTGTCAGGGCATTGAACTCCCTCCCGTCTCTGCCCCTTTTCCTCTCTTTTGCCCCATGCACCTGACCCCCCCCCCCCCCCCACTATTGTTTGCACTGTCTTTACCATCGCGACTTTCTCTTTATTTCCTTAATCTATTTTATTTTATCTATTATTATTTATTTATTTTTATATATATATATTTTTTTTTGGTGTTGTTGATATATATATATATATATATTTTGTTGCTGTTGTTACTGTTAATGTAACCTGGTTGCACCTTGGGTCTGAGAGTTACAGAATTTCAATTCTCTTTATGTATGTGCTGTATATATTGCAGAATTGACAATAAAGCTGACTTTGACTTGACTTTGACTAGTGTGAGAGAGTGATAGAGGATTCCAGTGATCAGAAACCGCTCTAAATCATGATCTGATCACATTTCCTAACTCACCCGATGGCCATCAAACACATACGCCTGGTCGTCCGTTCCCAGCTCCACGTCGGGTTTGCAGCCGGGTCGAGCCCAGCCCACCCGCATGTCTCCGCCCGTCACCACCTCAAACTCAAAATACCACTTCCCCGTCTTCACTGCGTATGTGCGCTCCACACGGAAGAAGCGGATCTTATCGATACTCAACCTCTCCACCACGTGCCCTGCCGAGAGAAGCGAGACGGCAAACACACTGAACCCGTCATGCTCCGATACAACACTGCACCGATTATCATCCTGCTGCGCTCCGACATGAGATCAAACTCGTGACTAAACTAAACTATAAAACAATAATATGATTTCAGCTTGTGAGTGTGATATACCAAAGCTGCCAAAATAAAAAGGAAGCATTATACATAAAAATAATATTTTTTTAATTAATACGTAAAAACGTAAATAACATAATAAACAAAATTAAATAATTACACAAAGATAAAGAAAAAAAACTATTTAAAAAACAAATAAAAAATAAATATACAAATAAATATAAAAAAGAATTTAAAAACAAAAATAAACTGAATGACTAAAAAAAAGTAAGAAATGTATGTATATATATATATAAAAATTTTAAAAAGAAAAAAGAAACACAAATGTACAAAAATAAATATTCAAAGAAATGTAAAAAAAGAAAAAAGAAAATACAAGTTAAAAATCCCCAAAATATATAATGTACAACTAAAAGTAAAATATTGAGATTAAAGTTGTCAGAAGACGAGCAGTAGGCGTTACTCTAGTAACTTGTAGAGTTTTGGGAAATAATGTGTGCATTATTGTGTTTCTCACCCCCCTCTTGGTCGGGCGGCTCGACGTTGAAGCCGTATCCGATCAGCGTGCGAATGGCTTCCCGGAGACTGTCACGGTTCGACTTCTTGGTGCGCTCATCCAATAAAGCATACGGCACCAGACGAGGGTTTCGCTTGCTCTTCACATCCTGCAGAGAGAGAGAGAGAGAGAGAGAGAGAGAGAGAGAGAGAGAGAGACGTGCAGTCATCAGATCCAAGGGAAAAACACCGGAGGCTGTGTTTTGTTCTGATTGGACACTCAACGCTTCAAGATAATTGAGGAATTAATTGCCCGTTTGAAACTGGGAAAACGGTTGCAGCTGAAAGACGTCTGATAACCCAGAATGCTCTGCTGCGCACCTGCTGTATGCCGTAGGTCCAGCCCTGCTTGATCCGGTCTTTGGCCCACACGTTGTGAGCGTTTTCCGCCAGTTTCTCCACCAGCAGCTCCTGAGCGGCGCTGAGCTTGACCTCCGTCAGATCCAGAGGCGTCGGCTTATAGCCGTTACTCATCATGTAGCTGCACAAAACATCCAACATCCAACATGACAGAAATAAGCTGGAAAATCACTGCAGCTTTTCATTCACCAGACGAAAAAATCTGAACTAGAAAAGAAGGGTTATTGTTGTTAAATAAAACTGTCTAGATAGTGATATTTAAAAACAATTATAATAACAATTACAAAAAGCACATAAATTTTTACAAAAACTGAAATTATAAAATTTAAAATTAATTTAAAATATTAATAAAACCTGTAATAATATAGAAATAACACTTGTAAATAATTATTAATAACAATATTTTGATAATAGTTATTACAGTAACTAAAACTATAAAAAAACATTTTTCTGAATTGAAATAAAGCTGACAAAGTAAAAAAAAACAAAAAAAAAAAAAAAAAACACTTAACACTAAATAAAAATGTGACGTGCTGTAAGAGCACCAAAAGCACTGGAAATAAATACACTAAAAATAAATTAACTTAAATATAAAAATAAAAACATATATAAAAATTGAAAAGAGATAGTAAAAAAGCCCTTAAAACTGTAACCAGTTACTGTAAAATAACTAATTATTTATTGTATATATAAAACTAGATGAAAGAGATCATTAAAACAGCTGTAAGAACATGTGTTTCCTCTTCCCTTAAACGCTTTAATAACTCATATAATATAAGCAGATAATCTGTGACGATGGATATGAATCTGAGACTGTGATTGTTCTCAGAGCATTATGGGCTGGAGATGAACGAGCATCTGGCAGTGCAGCATCTGCGGCCTCTGCGCTCTCATTCATCACTCCACACTCACTTCTTTGGGAGTTTGAGTTTTTTCAGCTCTTCTTCAGCATTGACTTTCATCTGGACCACATGACAACCCAACGCCAGAAGAGTCCTGAAACACACAGAAAACAGCACACAACATGAACACCGGACTGGGTTGTGAGAGGGGAGTTTGCCATAAGCAAGAGTGTGAGTGGTTGCCAGGGTGTTGCTATGTGGTTTGCTGCAGCTCCCAGTCAAACGAGTGGTTGCTAGGGCATTGTTAGATGGCTTTGTACAGGTCCAATTCAAATGAGTTGTTGCTAGGGCGTTGCTATGAGTTTTTGCAGGTCCAAGTCAAACGAGTGGTTGCCAGGGTGTTGCTAGATGGTTTTGTACACCTCTCAGTCAAATGAGTGGTTGCTAGGGCATTGTTTGATGGCTTTGTACAGGTCCAATTCAAATGAGTGGTTGCCAGGGCATTGCTATGTGTTTTTTTTGCAGGTCCAAGTCAAACAAGTGGTTGTCAGGGTGTTGCTAAGTGGTTTCTAGGTGGTTCTTAAAGGTCCAGGTTAAACGAGTGGTTGTCAGGGTGTTGCTAAAGGGTTTCTAGGTGGTTCTTAAAGGTCCAGGTTAAACGACTGGTTGTCAGGGTGTTGCTAAAGGGTTTCTAGGTGGTTTCTTAAAGGTCCAGGTCAAACGAGTGGTTGTCAGGGTGTTGCTAAGTGGTTTCTAGGTGGTTCCTTAAAGGTCCAGGTCAAACGATTGGGTGTCAGGGTGTTGCTAAGTGGTTTCTAGGTGGTTTCTTAAAGGTCCAGGTCAAACGAGTGGTTGTCAGGGTGTTGCTAAGTGGTTTCTAGGTGGTTCCTTAAAGGTCCAGGTCAAACGATTGGGTGTCAGGGTGTTGCTAAGTGGTTTCTAGGTGGTTTCTTAAAGGTCCAGGTCAAACGAGTGGTTGTCAGGGTGTTGCTAAGTGGTTTCTAAGTGGTTCTTATAGGTCCAGGTCAAACGAGTGGTTGTCGGGGTATTGCTAAGTGGTTTCTTAAAGGTCCAGGTCAAATGAGTGGTTGTCAGGGTGTTGCTAAGTGGTTTCTATGTGGTTCTTAAAAGTCCAGGTCAAACGAGTGGTTGTCAGGGTGTTGCTAAGTGGTTTCTAGGTGATTCCTTAAAGGTCCAGGTCAAACGAGTGGTTTTCAGGGTGTTGCTAAGTGGTTTCTAGGTGGTTCCTTAAAGGTCCAGGTCAAACGAGTGGTTGTCAGGGTGTTGCTAAGTGGTTTCTAGGTGGTTCCTAAAGGTCCAGGTCAAACGAGTGGTTGTCAGGGTGTTGCTAAGTGGTTTCTAGGTGGTTCCTTAAAGGTCCAGGTCAAACGAGTGGTTGTCGGGGTGTTGCTAAGTGGTTTCTTAAAGGTCCAGGTCAAATGAGTGGTTGTCAGGGTGTTGCTAAGTGGTTTCTAGGTGGTTCCTTAAAGGTCCAGGTCAAACGATTGGGTGTCAGGGTGTTGCTAAGTGGTTTCTAGGTGGTTTCTTAAAGGTCCAGGTCAAACGAGTGGTTGTCAGGGTGTTGCTAAGTGGTTTCTAGGTGGTTCCTTAAAGGTCCAGGTCAAACGATTGGGTGTCAGGGTGTTGCTAAGTGGTTTCTAGGTGGTTTCTTAAAGGTCCAGGTCAAACGAGTGGTTGTCAGGGTGTTGCTAAGTGGTTTCTAAGTGGTTCTTATAGGTCCAGGTCAAACGAGTGGTTGTCGGGGTATTGCTAAGTGGTTTCTTAAAGGTCCAGGTCAAATGAGTGGTTGTCAGGGTGTTGCTAAGTGGTTTCTATGTGGTTCTTAAAAGTCCAGGTCAAACGAGTGGTTGTCAGGGTGTTGCTAAGTGGTTTCTAGGTGATTCCTTAAAGGTCCAGGTCAAACGAGTGGTTTTCAGGGTGTTGCTAAGTGGTTTCTAGGTGGTTCCTTAAAGGTCCAGGTCAAACGAGTGGTTGTCAGGGTGTTGCTAAGTGGTTTCTAGGTGGTTCCTAAAGGTCCAGGTCAAACGAGTGGTTGTCAGGGTGTTGCTAAGTGGTTTCTAGGTGGTTCCTTAAAGGTCCAGGTCAAACGAGTGGTTGTCGGGGTGTTGCTAAGTGGTTTCTTAAAGGTCCAGGTCAAATGAGTGGTTGTCAGGGTGTTGCTAAGTGGTTTCTAGGTGGTTCTTAAAAGTCCAGGTAAAACGAGTGGTTTTCAGGGTGTTGCTAAGTGGTTTCTAGGTGGTTCCTTAAAGGTCTAGGTCAAACGAGTGGTTGTCAGGGTGTTGCTAAGTGGTTTCTAGATGGTTCCTTAAAGGTCCAGGTCAAATGAGTGGTTATCAGGGTGTTGCTAAGTGGTTTCTAGGTGGTTCCTTAAAGGTCCAGGTCAAACGAGTGGTTGTCGGGGTGTTGCTAAGTGGTTTCTTAAAGGTCCAGGTCAAATGAGTGGTTGTCAGGGTGTTGCTAAGTGGTTTCTAGGTGGTTCCTTAAAGGTCCAGGTCAAACGAGTGGTTGTCAGGGTGTTGCTAAGTGGTTTCTAGGTGGTTCCTTAAAGGTCCAGGTCAAACGAGTGGTTGTTAGGGTGTTGCTAAGTGGTTTCTAGGTGGTTCCTTAAAGGTCCAGGTCAAACGAGTGGTTGTTAGGGTGTTGCTAAGTGGTTTCTAGGTGGTTCCTTAAAGGTCCAGGTCAAACGAGTGGTTGTCAGGGTGTTGCTAAGTGGTTTCTAGGTGGTTCCTTAAAGGTCCAGGTCAAACCAGTGGTCGTCAGGCTGTTGCTAGGTGGTTCTTAAAGGTGTATGTAAATGAGTGGTTGTCAGGGTGTTGCTAAGTGGTTTCTAGGTGGTTCCTTAAAGGTCCAGGTCAAACCAGTGGTCGTCAGGCTGTTGCTAGGTGGTTCTTAAAGGTGTATGTATATGAGTGGTTGTCAGGGTGTTGCTAAGTGGTTTCTAGGTGGTTCCTTAAAGGTCCAGGTCAAAAGAGTGGTTGTCAGGGTGTTGCTAAGTGGTTTCTAGGTGGTTCCTTAAAGGTCCAGGTCAAATGAGTGGTTGTCAGGGTGTTGTTAAGTGGTTTCTAAGTGGTTCTTAAAAGTCCAGGTCAAACGAGTGGTTGTCAGGGTGTTGCTAAGTGGTTTCTAGGTGGTTCCTTAAAGGTCCAGGTCAAACGAGTGGTTGTTAGGGTGTTGCTAAGTGGTTTCTAGGTGGTTCCTTAAAGGTCCAGGTCAAACGAGTGGTTGTTAGGGTGTTGCTAAGTGGTTTCTAGGTGGTTCCTTAAAGGTCCAGGTCAAACGAGTGGTTGTTAGGGTGTTGCTAAGTGGTTTCTAGGTGGTTCCTTAAAGGTCCAGGTCAAACGAGTGGTTGTCAGGGTGTTGCTAAGTGGTTTCTAGGTGGTTCCTTAAAGGTCCAGGTCAAACCAGTGGTCGTCAGGCTGTTGCTAGGTGGTTCTTAAAGGTGTATGTAAATGAGTGGTTGTCAGGGTGTTGCTAAGTGGTTTCTAGGTGGTTCCTTAAAGGTCCAGGTCAAACCAGTGGTCGTCAGGCTGTTGCTAGGTGGTTCTTAAAGGTGTATGTAAATGAGTGGTTGTCAGGGTGTTGCTAAGTGGTTTCTAGGTGGTTCCTTAAAGGTCCAGGTCAAAAGAGTGGTTGTCAGGGTGTTGCTAAGTGGTTTCTAGGTGGTTCCTTAAAGGTCCAGGTCAAATGAGTGGTTGTCAGGGTGTTGTTAAGTGGTTTCTAAGTGGTTCTTAAAAGTCCAGGTCAAACGAGTGGTTGTCAGGGTGTTGCTAAGTGGTTTCTAGGTGGTTCCTTAAAGGTCCAGGTCAAACGAGTGGTTGTCAGGGTGTTGCTAAGTGGTTTCTAGGTGGTTCCTTAAAGGTCCAGGTCAAACGAGTGGTTGTCGGGGTGTTGCTAAGTGGTTTCTTAAAGGTCCAGGTCAAATGAGTGGTTGTCAGGGTGTTGCTAAGAGGTTTCTAGGTGGTTCCTTAAAGGTCCAGGTCAAAAGAGTGGTTGTCAGGGTGTTGCTAAGTGGTTTCTAGGTGGTTCCTTAAAAGTCCAGGTCAAACGAGTGGTTGTCAGGGTGTTGCTAAGTGGTTTCTAGGTGGTTCCTTAAAGGTCCAGGTCAAACGAGTGGTTGTCGGGGTGTTGCTAAGTGGTTTCTTAAAGGTCCAGGTCAAATGAGTGGTTGTCAGGGTGTTGCTAAGTGGTTTCTAGGTGGTTCCTTAAAGGTCCAGGTCAAACCAGTGGTCGTCAGGCTGTTGCTAGGTGGTTCTTAAAGGTGTATGTAAATGAGTGGTTGCCAGGGTGTTGCTAATTGGTTGCTAGGCGGCTTCGTACAGATTCAAGTCAAACGAGTGCGTAATAAGCACTCATCTGAGCACTATGTCAGTGATGTTTGACTAACAGTCTCATTGTTCAGAGATGCTGCTGCACAACAACCGTAAGAGGAAACTGCCGTATCAGCAAGAAATCACGCCGGGAGCAACGGTGTGTGTCGTTACAGGTTAATGAAACTCTGGCAAAACTCATATGAAGGTTAATGATGAAGTTAAGCACACCCAACTCTCAAATCAAAAATAGACATAAAACACAGCTGAGAGCAGCAATTATGGGAACGAGTACACACAGTAAACACTCACTCTCACACACACACACACACACACACACACACACACACACACACACACACACACACACACACACACCGCAGTAAAAACCATAACAATTTAATCACACCCTTTCTGAGATTAAAACACACACTCATATTTTAAACTTCTTCAAGACGGATTGTGACTCTGTATAATTTTTGATGTGTTTTTATGGAAGTGACAATTCCAGTTTATGGATAAAAAAAGTAAATCACACACACACACACACACACACTCACTTCAGTGTTTCTGTGGACATCTGTAAGTTGTAGTTCCTCTCGGTTTCTGGCAGTTTGGAGAAATCCACGAGACACGGATGCTGACGCTTGTTATCTTCTCTGATCTGAGGAACGAACCAATGAATCAGAACGACGTCCACACAGCAAGAGAGAGAAGAACTACACACGTGATGGACGTAAAGAAACAGAAACTCCACGCACTGGATGAGAGGAACCACAGCAGACCTGACGCTTGCTGGAGATCATTATTACATCAGAGAAGCGCAGAATGACGCACACACACAATAAATCTGCTAGAAGCATCGTGGGGATGTCATGAGTGTTGCAGGTATTGATGAGGTCTGTCATCAACCATAAACATGCTGCACGTCCCACACACACACACACACATGCACGGCTTCAGTAAAATTATTCAACTTCCTGCACTGACACTATCAGACGACAACTCTATTGATCTGAATTACGATTCTTCTGTAGAGACGCTTTACAGTTGTGTGTGCGTGTGAGTGTAAGTGTGAGTGTGTGTGTGCGTGTGTGTGCGTCCAAGTTGATGAATTTTGCAACAATAACTCCGTTAGTTGAAGCTGCTGTGAAACAATCAGTATTTTATAAAGATCTACAATAAAATTGTGTCTGAGACTAAAAGCTTTTCAGCAGACGTTTCATTGAGTTTGAGAGGCAAGAAAAGACTCTTCTATAAAGACGCATTAAAGAGACTTTTACTGTACGGCCAACATTTGATCAAATCTAGTACAAAAGTTAGTGAGATGCGTTTGTAGTTTATAGTTTGTCGCAGAACAAATCAATAAAGAAGTCAATAATAATTCAATCTGGTATTAAAAGCACAACCCAGAAACTGCATGACAGATTGAGACCAGATGAAATGCAGCAAACAACTACAAAATTAACGAGTAAAAGGAAATAACAGTGAAAGAACTCAATTAATACATTTTAATCATTTAAATTTCATAAAATAAATATTTTTAATTAATTAAATAATAATTAAATGAAATTATGGTGACGTTTATTAGAGCAGGATATTTATGTATTTATTTAAACATAGTAAAAGCTTTTATAGCAGCAACTATATACTATATTTTATTAGAGCAGTGTTAATTAATAAATTTATTAATTATCATATCAGCAGTAAAAGCTTTTATAATGGAAACTCAAAGTACAAGAAATTAAAATAATCACTATTAAACTATAAACTATATTTTATTAGAGCAGTATTTATTTATTTACTTATCAACACTAGTGATCAATTTACATAAATTTCCATCATCAATTGTTGTTTAAATAAACGATCAATTAATGTTAACTTTAACCACTGGATCAACAGCTTAATAGTAGCGTGAAAAATGACGTGATCGGCCGCACATATATACCGTCACAACTAGCAGAACACAAGAATATTTGATTGAAACTATAACGAGTACAGTAATACCTTGAGATACGAGCATAATCCGTTCCAGGACGAGCTCGTAGTTTGAGTTGCTCGTATCTCAAATAATTTTTTCCCCATAAGAAATAACAGAAATCTCCCTTATTAGTGGTAATAACAATGGAAAAAACATGTTTTTAATTGCTATAGAGACACACACAATTATAGTATATAAGGATTCCTGTGATATAAAATAAAATGTGGTTGTAATTATGAGTTCTTGCCTTTGAGACAGACGATAGCGGCTAATGACGGCATGTGCGGAGGAGGAGGAGGAGGAGGAGGAGGAAGAGGAGGAGAGGGAGGAGGAAGAAGAGGAGGAAGAGGAAGAGAAAGAGGAGGAAGAGGAGACAGAGGAGAAAGAGGAGGAGGAAGAGGAGGAGACAGAGGAGGAGGAGGAGGAAGAGGAAGAGGAGAAAGAGGAAGAGGAGGAGGGAGGGATTACGTAGATAACACAAACACAATACAGAAGTGTAGTGTTTCTTCCCGTGTTGTGATCATATAGACTCAGAATATGGGATCAAAATCCCGGCAATTGTACTGCGGTCGTAAATCAAAAGTTTAAGTGCATTTAAAAAAATAACAAGCGTAAATCAAAATTTTAAACGCATAAAAAACGATGTTGTGCGCAAAACTTAAACTTGTTTGTGTGTTCTTAAACATTTCGCTTTCATTCCTCAGTTTTTTGTGTTCTCTTCCATTTTCTGCTCACTTGATATTTTTCTGCTCGCTTGCAATCTTTTCCTCTTCACTCTCATTTCCAAGTTCTGCGCTTACGATCCAAAAAGTTGCAGTTCAAGTTTCATGTAAATTAGGGCGGGCGTGAGCGTCACCATTGGTCCACTGGTTCTAGATTGACAGCTCTCCTCCAGCCAATCAGTGGAAGAGGGGAGTGACGTCACTCAGGTGGGACTCAGGGCTGCTGTGATTCACTCATACAGACTTTTATAGTAAACTGCACAATCTTAAGAGAAACACAATCTTTAGGAAACATAGTACAGTACTTAAAGACAGATATGTTATAAACCAGCTGCTTTATTCTTTCCACATGACAGTGAAATCTCCAGATCACAGCTCTTTTATGCACAGTGATTATTGTATTACTGACAATACAACAGCGAGGTTAAGTTAGTTCTGTTTTCGTCACACATTCAGCATAAAATAACAATAACTCTCAATTAATACTCGTGTAATAATGTTTCACAAGCTTCTTTTTCATTATTTTCGCTTGATATAATGAGCAGTGGCCCGTGAAAAGCATCTTAATATGAGTTACTCGGGGAAAGCTCGCTCTTTGTCGAGCTGTCAGTGAGGGACTGTGAGAAAAGTGCAAGTCTTTTTCGTTTTGTGCTATAATTTAAGTGTGCGTAGACATGAAACTACTGCCAGAAATTGAAAGTGACATGATATCAAACATCAGGAGTAAAATTTAAGAAAAAAGATGAAAAGATTAATTAACTTGGAGGATGGTAGATTTGATTTAAAAGTGGATTTTACATAGAAAGCAAATACTTTCCAGTGTGTGTGCATGCGTGTGTGTGTGTGTGTGTGTGTGTGTGTGTGTGTGTGTATATATATATATATATATATATGCACACAAACACTTTCTACAAATGCTTGCATATATATATATATATATATATATATATATATATATACAAGCATATTTAAGATTTAATTCCTGATATAAAAACAAATGCAGCATTTTAACAAACTGTTCAAAAAACAATTGTTAAAGTTGTCCATAGTTGTGCTTTCAAGTCTATATGTCCCTGCTGAAGAAGCTATTACAAAAAGAAAGGTATTTTTGGACATGCAAATCCCTTTTCTACCAGTTGAGATTAAAAGAGAGGTTGTGAAAGTTGTCCACTGTCCCCTTTGACTGTATGACAGTGGTTTCATGTCTACACATACTCAATAAATTATAGCAGAAAACGAAAAAAAAACATGCACTTTTCTCACGGTCCCTTACTTACAGCGCGACAAAGAGCAAGCTTTACCCGCGTAACTCGCATTCAGATGCTTTTCACGTTTAATTTAGTACAGAGTCTAAAACTTGATTTTAGTTGATTTTAATCTCAATATCTCCTAACACAATCTAGAGGATCTTCTGGACCTCTTGAGGCATATGTACACGATTTGTGTGAAGTGATCAATATCAAGTCCTTTGTGCAAATAAAATGTAAATAATCCTGGTCCAGAGGCGAGCGCTGCATGGCTTCCAGTAACTGTGACAAGAATCTCTCTTAGAGAAAGTCCCACCTGAGTGACGTCACTCCCCTCTTCCACTGATTGGCTGGAGGAGAGCTGTCAATCTAGAACCAGTGGACCAATGGTGACGCTCACGCCCGCCCTAATTTACATGAAACTTGAACTGCAACTTTTTGGATCGTAAGCGCAGAACTTGGAAACGAGAGCGAAGAGGAAAAGATTGCAAGTGAGCAGAAAAATATCAAGTGAGCAGAAAATGGAAGAGAACACAAAAAACTGAGGAATGAAAGCGAAATGTTTAAGAACACACAAACAAGTTTAAGTTTTGCGCACAACATCGTTTTTTATGCGTTTAAAATTTTGATTTACGCTTGTTATTTTTTTAAATGCACTTAAACTTTTGATTTACGACCGCAGTACAATTGCCGGGATTTTGATCCCATATCAGAAGCTCATATGTATTATTATTGAACACTCATAACTCGTGCTGCTCCCAGCTTAATACTGGTGAATCACTCGTTGCCCCCGGTAACCCCCGCTGTAAAACCAAGCTGCCTCTAGTGGAGATCATATGCAATTACCCATAAATGAGGAGCTTGAGCTGCTGCGAGTGCTGAACACCTCTAGCGTCTGGAAGCTGCTCGTATCTCAAATATTCACTCGTATCTCAAATATTCACTCGTATCTCAAAGCAAAACCACTGCTCGAAGGCTTGCTCGTATCTCTGAATACTCGTATGTCAGGACGCTTGTATCTCAAGGTATTACTGTATTTGTAAGGTAAAGCGCAATGCGTGATCGGCGAGTGACACTGACATGCTGCTTCGCTAAAGCGATCACACTTCCAGGATCCGGTGCCGTGTTTTCCACCGCTGTGTGAAAGTTCAAACAATGGAAACTGGATCGCATGGATTGCTCTGATCGACCATGAGCCACGGCTGAAAGATTTAAAGCAGAATTAAATCTCCATCAGTGTGATTATAATCATCAGTGGCAGAGCTTCAGGGTCAGCCGGCCGCTAACGAGCGCTCGTTAAACACACATTAAACTCCGCAGGTCCGGCTCATGCCAAACTCAAGAGAGTAAAACACGCTCGTTTACAGACGACAAATGAAAGATGACGGAGTTTAAAGCAGACACACATCTGTGCGTTTGATGGACCGTTTCTTAAAGGGCCCAAAACGAGCCTGAAACGAATGACTGTCAGTGTTTAACGGCTAAACCACTCACATCAGTGACACTACACAAACACGGCGGTCACGGACACACACGATGATGTCATAACGATGATGTCACTTACCCTCTGTTTTAATTGAAGAGCAAATCATAAAAGAGAAAGCAAATCAAACGACGAGCACAGGTCACACGATACACGACTTCTGCAGTAATATGAGCATGTGTGTGTGAGTGTGTGTGTGTGTGCGTGAGTGAGCGTCGGGACGATACCTTCCCGTAGGACCAGCCCAGCTCGATCTTATTCATTCCCCAGAGCTCGTGGATGTTCTCCGCAAGCCGATCCCGAACCTTCTCCAGGTGCGGAGGCATCCCGACCTGACAAACACAACACATTCACCCGCAACGCTTCTATGTGTGTGTGTGTGTGTGTGTGTGTGTGTGTGTGTACCTGAGACGTGTCCACAGGTTTGGGAATAAAGGAGGCCTGTGACATCAAGTGTGTGTTTCCCAGCAAATCTCTCACTCCGTCTGCGTCTCTCTTGTATTCCTTCACCGGCTCGACCCTCATCTTCTCTTTGGGCAGCAGAGCCTCGTAACACGGCGCGTAACCCAACGGAGGCAGGAACTTGAAGTCTCCATGACGACCACCAAGCAGGAAACGCACCCTGCAGGAAGACATGAGTGTTGAACGCTGTGTGTTGAGAAAGCGCACGGCAGAAGCTGCAGCCGGACGTACTTGACGCCGGCGGAGAAGCTGACCACGGGGAAAAACAGCCCGTCGATGTTGAAGTTCTCGAACATGCCCTGCACCGGCTGCCCGTTGATCCGGAAGGAGATGCTGGGAGCGTTCAGATCCATGCAGCAGCTGATCACGTCATCCGACGTCAACATGTGCTGGTTCAGCGACGCCACGGCCCGCGGGACGCGTCCTGCATCAGGACCGACAGATAACAACATCATCAACGGCTCAGACCTGCACTACATTTACAATTATTAGTGTGTGTGAGAGAGAGAGAGAGAGAGAGAGTATGTGTGTGTGTATGAGAGAGAGAGAGAGTGTGTGTGTGTGTGTGTATGAGAGAGAGAGAGAGAGAGTGTGTGTGTGTGTGTGTGTGTGTGAGTGCTGTAAGAATCACACGATGACACATGTCAGTAACACAGAGCCGCAGGGTTCCTGTACCCGACCACAGATGGAGTCCGTCGAAGCCGTAGGAGTAGAGGTCGTCCCCGACGCCGTTCCCCCCCCAGCCCTCTCCCCCCCCCGGGTACGGGGCGTAACCTTTCGTGGACGCCCAGCCCACCCGCAGGTGCGACGGCTCACCCGTCATGAAGTGCTCCACCTGATCAATCATCAGCTCAAAATACCACTTCCTGTACTGGGCGGAGCCTTCACTCACACCCACGAAGATATTGGGCCTCATGCTGCAGACGAGACACACACACACACACACACACACACCATCTCAGAGACTCATAACGACAAGTGCGGCAGATAAATATTCACATTCACGCATTCAAGAAACACATTGACATTCTAATCAGTTCTTGCTTTCCCTGGGAATCAAACCCATGACCTTGATGTTGCAAGCGCTGCTCTCTACTGATTGACACACAGGAAAGACTTGTATGTACTTGTATTATATTTAATCACCCTTAATAATAAAATGAATATAGTAAATTATAAGTTTCATAATAAATAAGTTTATTTCTTTTAATTATTTTAATTATTTATAATTAAATAATAATAAATGTAATTATTATTATTATTGAAAAAATATTATAATAACTAATGAATGTAATTATTTTAATTATTTATAATTAAATAATATTTCTAAGCAAAGTATTCAATATATAAAACAAAATAAAGATTATATTGAATCATTCATAAATAAATTTGACCTCTGACCTCTGGACGTCATTGACCAATCGCGTCTGCAGGAGCAGGTCTCGCCGGGGCAGCAGGTGATCGCAGATCAGGTTCTGATTGGCTCTGACGGCGACTCCGTTACACACACAGAGAGAGCAGAGCACGTCCAGGATCTGCACACACACACACACACACACACACAAGCTTTCCCCAAAATCCCATCAAACAGGCGGATTTCATCCGATAACAAACACGATTTCTGTATCGCAGCTTTCAGACACTTGCATATATAGCAGCTTTAATCTAAACACTGACATCTAGACATTTCAGACCCGTAAACACCCGTCACACCAGCTGCCAGTGTCATCCATCGACAACTTTGAATAAACATTATAAATTATGTATCATTTGAAAGCCGTTCCTTCATGTTGGCCGGCTGATAATAGCTGCCGTTTCTGTTGCTTATGAGGAACATCAAACAGCAAACGAGACGAAAGTCAAACTAAAACACACTACTGGTTTGACATCTGGATCTCAGCGCAAGAACAGACAGATCCAGTGAGAAAGCGTTCGAATTCACGGCAGAATAACATTAGCAAGATAATCCAGAATCCTCCGTTATAAATCATATCAGACCAATCAGCGCTGATGTGGAAACCCCAACAACCATGTGCTGTGAATGAAGTTATAGAGGCTTTTCAATCCGCAAATCACCAACATTCACCATGGATTTAATGACGTTACGCTCACTGTAACCATGGGATTGTGGCAGAAACACTTCATACACACACTTTTTCCAGCATTCCAGCTCTAAAAATGACTGATTCTACAGTTACTTGTGAAAGTAAGAGTTATTAGAATTATACAAACAAACACTTCTATTTAAAGAAAGGGATGAAATGACGACTATAACCGGCAGGAGCATTTACTGACAACTTAGTCATTTCCACTCGCTAATATATGGATAAAATGTCACAGTCTCATGAAAAACAAAAGCTTTTCTCCAGATTGTGACTGAATTCCTCCTTTAATAATCGCTCAGTTCTGCATGACACTAAAAGAACAACAGCAGATTTAATAAGAGTAGGATATTTACGATTTCCCTATAAAAATTATGTTCTGAGACGTTACGTTTGTTCATTTTATCCGCATCTCAATTCAAGCTCAGTGCTTTACTGACACATTTCCAATAAACAAACTCTTGCACAAAATTGAATCCATCACTATGTTCTTCCTTTTATGATTTTAACAAAACCTCACGTACTTATTATCATTACCGAAATAACAACCTCATTTCCAAATCCTATGAATCATTACCGAAACAAGTGTTCTTTAAATGTTAATTTAATTAAAAGAAAAATTGTAGTTTACTTTTCAACACTTATGTTCCTTCAGGTTTGTCTCATTATATAAAAAATTGGTCAAAACAACAGGTTGTACATTGTGGAAGGGGTTGGTAATGAGAGAAAGCAATCAAAATTAAAAAATAAACATTATTTCAGATTTCAAACTGCTAATAATCCAATTTAAAAAAATCTTAAAATGCTTTTTTAACAGCGTTGATGTTTTCAGACTGTTGCGGTAATGAGATTTTTTAGGACTTTTGGAAATAATGTTCAAAAAGTTCTTAAACTGTAAGTAAATGTTTTAATATACAGTAATACCTTGAGATACGAGTATCCCGACATACGAGTATTTTGTTATTGCAATTTAGCATTGGGTAGTCGAGGGTTACACGAGCAAGCCTTCCAGCACATTTCTGCTTTGAGATACGAGTAAAGATTTGAGATAAGAGCAACTGTATCGTTTGTCTCGAAGGCAAGAACTCATAATTAAAACCACATTTTATTTTATAATCACAGGAATCCTTATATACTATAATTGTGTGTGTGTGTCTATAGCAATTAAAAACATGTTTTTTCCATGTTTATTAGCACTAATAAGGGAGTTTTTTTGAGGGCCGGAATGGATAAATTTTTTCATGTTATTTCTCATAAGAAAAACAATTTGAGATACGAGCAACTCGAGTTACGAGCTCGTCCTGGAATGGATTATGCTCGTATCTCAAGGCATTACTGTATTGTGCACAAATACTTCAGACTTTGTTTTTTTGTGTTAATTCAAGCATTTTTACAATTTTCATGTTTGATGTTTTTGTGAGAGTCACCCATCTGCACATATAAAAGCAAAACAACAGTGATTTTGTGATTAAATGAACTTTATGATTAGAAATCCCCCAGCCGGATCCTCGGATCTGAAGCGTTAGCCGGAGTCTGACCTTGTGGTTGCGTCCGTGTTTGTAGAGCAGAGAGATGATGGTTTTTATGTGTCCTCTCTGGATGATGTTCAGAGCTTCTGGACTCTCAATCAGAATACAGTGAAGAACCTCCAAGATCCCTGAGACACGAGAGACATTCCTCAACTCAGAGCAAACGCACATGAACAGAGCTTGAGAAGAAGCAGCAGGGCATCGGTCCTACCTGAGGACGACTCCAGGCGCTCCAGCTTACTGACCAGCCAGTCCAGGTTATGAGAGAACTGTGTGCAGTTATTCCTGTTCCCGCGGATGAGAGCGGCTGTGAGACAGGAGAGGTGATGGGATGATCCCATTAAACATTCAACCTCAAGACGCTTCAGGAAACAACCTGCATTATCAGGCCAAACACGACTTCCTCCTTTCTGAATGTCACCTCCTTCAAGGACAGAGACGCTCCTTCAGGAGGCGCAGCTGCTGTCACGCATGCTAATTACTGCTTCGTTAGGATGATCGGGTCGCCTGACAGATGGGAGACCGAGGACTGAGAGCGGAGCCTGAACTCATCTCAGACTGACCTCGAGACACACTGTGTGTGAGAGTGTGTGAGTGTGTGTGTGCGTGTGTGTGTGTGCTGGAGGAGGGAGATTGGACCGGAGATGTGATTATCATGAATCTGGTCGCTCTGCGAGAGGTAATGGGTCTCGCTCTGAGAGACGGAGATCCAGCGGGACGTCTGAGATCAGAGCAGTGAGTAAAGCTCACACACACACACACACACACACACTCACACACACACACACACTCACACACACACACTACATCACAAGCTTCTTCTGAGATTCAAAGAGCATCTGCTGACACTCATGTGTGACTGTGTGTGTGTGTGTGTAGTGAGGAAACAATCACACACACACACACTCACTCTCTCACACTCTCACACTCTCACTCTCTCACTCTCTCACTCTCTCACACTCTCACACTCTCACTCTCTCACTCTCTCACTCTCTCACTCTCTCACACTCTCACTCTCTCACTCTCTCACACTCTCACTCTCTCACTCTCTCACACTCTCACTCTCTCACACTCTCACTCTCTCACACTCTCACTCTCTCACACTCTCACTCTCTCACACTCTCACACTCTCACTCTCTCACACTCTCACTCTCACACTCTCACACTCTCACACTCTCACTCTCTCACACTCTCACACTCTCACACTCTCACTCTCTCACACTCTCACTCTCTCACACTCTCACTCTCTCACACTCTCACACTCTCACTCTCTCACACTCTCACACTCTCACTCTCTCACACTCTCACTCTCTCACTCTCTCACACTCTCACTCTCTCACACTCTCACACTCTCACTCTCTCCCTCTCTCCCTCTCTCACTCTCTCACTCTCTCACTCTCTCACTCTCTCACTCTCTCACTCTCTCACTCTCTCACACTCTCACACTCTCACTCTCTCACACTCTCACACTCTCACTCTCTCACTCTCTCACTCTCTCACACTCTCACACTCTCCCTCTCTCACACACTCACACACTCACACACTCACACACTCACACACTCACACACTCACACTCTCACACTCTCACACTCTCACACTCTCACACACTCACACACTCACACACTCACACACTCTCTCTCTCTCTCTCTCTCTCTCTCTCTCTCTCTCACACACACACACACACTCAGAGATCAGATTCTCACCCAGCAGCTCGTACAGCAGGTTCAGGATGTCTTTCCATGCGGCTCCAGCTTCTTCACCCGCGCACTCGCCGAAATGAGCCGCGCTGTTGTACACGCTCAGCCGGTCGATGCAGTCGGACACGAGGGACAGCATCCCCTGACACACACACCATAAACATTACCCAGAGTGCACTGCGGCTCGTCACATGACACAGTCAGAGCTGCAGATGATTAATGACGCTCTGAGAAACTGATGAATCGACTGAAGTGAAACAGTGTGCAGCTTTATTCATCTCAGCAGATTCAGTCATGAACTCCATAACGGCAGAGGTGTAATGAGGCCGTGAGTCTCTAGAACACATCATATATAAGCCTGCCTCCTCTACTTTACTCCATTACTCCTCGACTACACTCACTTACCTGCTGAAAAACATTATTTAAAATAACAATAGAAACATGGAACGATAGAGATGGAGCGATAACGATACAATGATGGATGGACAGATGGATGGATGGATGGGTGGATGGATAATGGATGGGTGGATGGATGATGGATGGGTGGATGGATGATGGATGGGTGGATGGATAATGGATGGGTGGATGGATAATGGATGGGTGGATGGATAATGGATGGGTGGATGGATGATGGATGGGTGGATGGATGATGGATGGGTGGATGGATGATGGATGGGTGGATGGATGATGGATGGGTGGATGGATGATGGATGGGTGGATGGATAATGGATGGGTGGATGGATAATGGATGGGTGGATGGATGATGGATGGGTGGATGGATGATGGATGGGTGGATGGATGATGGATGGGTGGATGGATGATGGATGGGTGGATGGATGATGGATGGGTGGATGGATAATGGATGGGTGGATGGATAATGGATGGGTGGATGGATAATGGATGGGTGGATGGATGGATGGATGGATGGGTGGATGGATGATGGATGGGTGGATGGATAATGGATGGGTGGATGGATAATGGATGGGTGGATGGATGATGGATGGGTGGATGGATGATGGATGGGTGGATGGATGATGGATGGGTGGATGGATAATGGATGGGTGGATGGATAATGGATGGGTGGATGGATAATGGATGGGTGGATGGATGATGGATGGGTGGATGGATGGATGGATGATGGATGGAAGATTGAAGCTCCTCTCACCTCCTGCTTGAACAGGTTCTGCCGGTTCTTCAGGGAACGCAGTTTGATCTGTTTCTTCTCGTGTTCCAGCGCCGCGTCCGGAAGCCGGAAATATGCGATCAGATCGTTGAGCGTCTGCAGAACCTCTCCGATGGGAAGAGACACGGACGAGCGGCTCTGGGCGCTCAAACCGTCCAGCTCTCTGTCCAAAAACATCACAGGCGGGAAGAACTGGGACATGATCGATGATTCTGCTACAATCAAACCCATCGCCTGACGTAACAACGCTTTAGTGTTAATCTCAGTTCTTCTCTATCAGAGTCAGTGTTTCTGAACTCCTGAAACTCTCCATTGATTCTTGAGTTTCTTCCAGAACAAATGCTCACAATATTCCTCGTTATCATAATTCATGCGCAGAATAAAGGGGCGGGGCTTGAGTGAGTGAGAAAATGGCGGTTATGGGAAGGGGTGGGACATTTCCCAAACACACTGGAAGCTCTCGACCAATCACAACACACCGATCCAGCCGAAACAGAGCGTTTCTGACAGACTGGGAAGAGACGAATATCGGGAAAATAAGTTCTACTACTTGAAGACTGAATCTAAATCTCTACAAAACCTGCGAGAAAACACCCCATAATAATCACAGACTATCTCAAACCTACACAAGGAACGATGTCAGGAACCATGAAGCCTGAAATGTGACAGTAATGAGGCAAACCGTGTCTCTTATGTAAGATGATGAAGCATGAGCTCGATTCTGTTCACTCATGCACAGCATTCAAGATGCATGTGAGAGCTAAAAATAGTGCGTCTGTGTGCAGCATCCGGCAGGACACACTCGTTCCACACACGTCAGACTGAACCGGGGTCAAAGGTCGTGTGTTTGATACCTGATGAAGCAGCTGAAGAGGCGAGTGGTGTTGCGGATGATGCGAGCGGCTCTCGACTCCTCATGCTGACAGCGCTGGAGCGTCAGACCGTCATCCATGTGTCCTTCTGAATGAAGACACGCCTGAAACAGACAAACACAGACTGAACATATTGCACACATGAACTAGAAAGTGTTGCATGGATGGATGGATGGATGGATGGAAGGGTTGGTGGATGGATGGAAGGGTTGGTGGATGAGTGGATGGATGGAAGGGTGGATGGAAGGAAGGGTTGGTGGATGGATGGAAGGGTGGATGGAAGGAAGGGTTGGTGGATGGATGGAAGGGTGGAAGGGTTGGTGGATGAGTGGATGGATGGAAGGGTGGAAGGGTTGGTGGATGAGTGGATGGATGGAAGGAAGGGTTGGTGGATGGAAGGAAGGGTGGATGGATGGATGGACGGGTTGGTGGATGGATGGAAGGGTTGGTGGATGGAAGGAAGGAAGGGTTGGTGGATGGATGGATGGAAGGGTGGGTGGATGGATGGATGGAAGGGTTGGTGGATGGATGGATGGGTGGGTTGGTGGATGGATGGATGGGTTGGTGGATGGATGGAAGGGTTGGTGGATGGAAGGGTTGGTGGATGGATGGATGGAAGGGTTGGTGGATGGATGGATGGAAGGGTTGGTGGATGGATGGATGGGTGGAGGGATAGAAGGGTTGGTGGATGGATGGATGGGTTGGTGGATGGATGGAAGGGTTGGTGGATGGATGGGTGGATGGATGGATGGGTTGGTGGATGGGATGGATGGAAGGGTGGGTGGATGGATGGATGGAAGGGTTGGTGGATGGATGGATGGATGGATGGAAGGGCTGGTGGATGGATGGATGGAAGGGTGGGTCGATGGAGGGAAGGGTTGGTGGATGGATGGAGGGAAGGGTTGGTGGATGGATGGATGAATGGAGGGAAGGGTTGGTGGATGGAAGGGTTGGTGGATGGATGGATGGATGGATGGATGGAGGGAAGGGTTGGTGGATGGAAGGGTTGGTGGATGGATGGATGGAAGGGTTGGTGGATGGATGGATGGATGGGTGGAGGGATGGAAGGGTTGGTGGATGGATGGAAGGGTTGGTGGATGGATGGATGGATGGGTTGGTGGATGGATGGGTGGATGGATGGGTTGGTGGATGGGATGGATGGATGGAAGGGTGGGTGGATGGATGGATGGAAGGGTTGGTGGATGGATGGATGGAAGGGTTGGTGGATGGATGGGTGGATGGAAGGGTTGGTGGATGGATGGATGGATGGAAGGGTTGGTGGATGGATGGATGGAAGGGTTGGTGGATGGATGGATGGAAGGGTTGGTGGATGGATGGATGGAAGGGTTGGTGGATGGATGGGTGGATGGATGGGTTGGTGGATGGGATGGATGGATGGAAGGGTGGATGGATGGGTGGATGGAAGGGTTGGTGGATGGATGGATGGATGGAAGGGCTGGTGGATGGATGGATAGAAGGGTGGGTCGATGGAGGGAAGGGTTGGTGGATGAATGGAGGGAAGGGTTGGTGGATGAATGGAGGGAAGGGTTGGTGGATGGAAGGGTTGGTGGATGGATGGATGGATGGATGGGTGGAGGGATGGAAGGGTTGGTGGATTTGATGGATGGAGGGAAGGGTTGGTGGATGAATGGAGGGAAGGGTTGGTGGATGGATGGATGGATGGGTGGAGGGATGGAAGGGTTGGTGGATTTGATGGATGGAGGGAAGGGTTGGTGGATAAATGGAGGGAAGGGTTGGTGGATGGAGGGACTCACTCGTCTCTTGAGGGGTCCGAGTCGAGCGGATTTGACGTCCGGCGCCTGATAGGAGAGCCACAGTCCCGTCGCCACATGCATCACGAAACACAGAGAGTCTCCGTACTTGATCTCCGCCACTCCCATGCCCTCGATGTCCCGCTTCGGACTGCACTCCAACTTATCCTGAACACACACACACACACACTCATCTCATTAACACTAACGAGCACACTCTCAACGAGAGAAGGAATCGTTTCCAGCTCATCACTCATGTGATTCTGTGAATATGACCTGAAAACATGAAGATGCTCAAACTATCATCTTTCTGACTCAATAATGCAACAAACTAACATCACATCCAGAGGCAAAGCTGACGAACCCTAATTAAGATGCTGAGATCGTTTTCCCTGCTGGAACGACAACAATGAAATCAAAGCAGCGGAGGAAGAATAAGTGGAAGACAAATGACACACAATAAAAGTGAAGCTCATATTTAATAAAAACTCTGGAGGAAGATCCTCGTTACTCTCCCCAGTGTCATTAATTCCAGTGATTAAAGCTGAATTTATTAGATGATAAATACAGTAAAACAGTGTAATATTATATCAGTGTAAAACAGCTGTTTTCTGTGTGAATATATAGTAAAGTATCATTTATTCCTGTGATTAAAGCTGAATTTATTAGATGATACATACAGTAAAACAGTGTAATATTATATCAGTGTAAAACAGCTGTTTTCTATGTGAATATATAGTAAAGTGTCATTTATTCCTGTGATTAAAGCTGAATTTATTAGATGATAAATACAGTAAAACAGTGTAATATTATATCAGTGTAAAACAGCTGTTTTCTATGTGAATATATAGTAAAGTGTCATTTATTCCTGTGATTAAAGCTGAATTTATTAGAGGATAAATACAGTAAAACAGTGTAATATTATATCAGTGTAAAACAGCTGTTTTCTATGTGAATATATAGTAAAGTGTCATTTATTCCTGTGATTAAAGCTGAATTTATTAGATGATTAATACAGTAAAATAGTGTAATATTATATCAGTGTAAAACAGCTGTTTTCTATGTGAATATATAGTAAAGTGTCATTTATTCCTGTGATTAAAGCTGAATTTATTAGATGATAAATACAGTAAAACAGTGTAATATTATATCAGTGTAAAACAGCTGTTTTCTATGTGAATATATAATAAAGTGTCATTTATTCCTGTGATTAAAGCTGAATTTATTAGACGATAAATACAGTAAAACAGTGTAATATTATAACAGTGTAAAACAGCTGTTTTCTGTGTGAATATATAGTAAAGTGTCATTTATTCCTGTGATTAAAGCTGAATTTATTAGATGATAAATACAGTAAAACAGTGTAATATTATATCAGTGTAAAACAGCTGTTTTCTATGTGAATATATAGTAAAGTGTCATTTATTCCTGTGATTAAAGCTGAATTTATTAGACGATAAATACAGTAAAACAGTGTAATATTATAACAGTGTAAAACAGCTGTTTTCTGTGTGAATATATAGTAAAGTGTCATTTATTCCTGTGATTAAAGCTGAATTTATTAGATGATAAATACAGTAAAACAGTGTAATATTATATCAGTGTAAAACAGCTGTTTTCTATGTGAATATATAGTAAAGTGTCATTTATTCCTGTGATTAAAGCTGAATTTATTAGATGATAAATACAGTAAAACAGTGTAATATTATATCAGTGTAAAACAGCTGTTTTCTATGTGAATATATAGTAAAGTGTCATTTATTCCTGTGATTAAAGCTGAATTTATTAGATGATAAATACAGTAAAACAGTGTAATATTATATCAGTGTAAAACAGCTGTTTTCTATGTGGATATATAGTAAAGTGTCATTTATTCCTGTGATTAAAGCAGAATTTATTAGATGATAAATACAGTAAAACAGTGTAATATTATATCAGTGTAAAACAGCTGTTTTCTGTGTGAATATATAGTAAAGTGTCATTTATTCCTGTGATTAAAGCAGAATTTATTAGATGATAAATACAGTAAAACAGTGTAATATTATATCAGTGTAAAACAGCTGTTTTCTATGTGAATATATAATAAAGTGTCATTTATTCCTGTGATTAAAGCTGAATTTATTAGATGATAAATACAGTAAAACAGTGTAATATTATATCAGTGTAAAACAGCTGTTTTCTATGTGAATATATAGTAAAGTGTCATTTATTCCTGTGATTAAAGCAGAATTTATTAGATGATAAATACAGTAAAACAGTGTAATATTATATCAGTGTAAAACAGCTGTTTTCTATGTGAATATATAGTAAAGTGTCATTTATTCCTGTGATTAAAGCTGAATTTATTAGATGATAAATACAGTAAAACAGTGTAATATTATATCAGTGTAAAACAGCTGTTTTCTATGTGAATATATAGTAAAGTGTTATTTATTCCTGTGATTAAAGCTGAATTTATTAGATGATAAATACAGTAAAACAGTGTAATATTATATCAGTGTAAAACAGCTGTTTTCTATGTGAATATATAGTAAAGTGTCATTTATTCCTGTGATTAAAGCTGAATTTATTAGATGATAAATACAGTAAAACAGTGTAATATTATATCAGTGTAAAACAGCTGTTTTCTATGTGAATATATAGTAAAGTGTCATTTATTCCTGTGATTAAAGCTGAATTTTCAGCATCATTAGTGTCACATGATCTTCACTAATCATTATCGTATGATGATTTGATGCTCATTTATGATTATTATCAGTGTAGAAACTGATATAATAGAAAGCATTTATATGAAATAGAATCTTGTGTAACATTATGAGTGTCACTTTTGATCAACTGAACGCGTCCTTGATGAATAAAGTGTTGATGGATGTGTGTGAATGCAGATGTTTATCTGATGACCTTGGAGGCTCTGAAGCAGAAGGTCGTGGCCGTGGTGTCGGATCTCTCTCGGTCCTGCAGGACGACGCCTCGCTCCTCGGTCAGCGCCAGATAGTGACCGGTGGTCAGGTGCCGCAGGCGGAACGGCTGTCCCCAGCGGATGTGGCTGCCGCACCAGCTGAACACACACACACTCAGAGTTTAATCCTGTTTTTCACACACAATCGTTTACAGGAGCGACAGCAGAATTAACCCTAAAAAACCCAAACGTTTTTCACAATAATTGCATCCCATAATAATGACATAAAAAGGCCCAAAAGGGCTTATAATAAGCAAACATGCAAAGCCTTTGACTGAGACTATCTCAAGCTTTCCTGTGTGTCTAACAGTAGAGAGCAGCGCTTGCAACATCAAGGTCATGGGTTCGATTCCCAAGGAAAGCAAGAACTGATTAGAATGTCAATGTGTTTCTTGAATGCGATGATAAAAGCAGCTGATAAATGCATGAGTGTGAGTGTGTGTGTGAGATGAATGAACACACACCTGATGCGTAACGGCTCCAGCCGCCAGAGAGATCGGGCTTTCGCTCCGGCTTTACCCGTCTCATAGTTCACCAGTCTGAGAAACACCACAGAAAACAGGTTTACAACAGTTCGGAAAGGAATGGAGAAAAACGGCACTGAATCAATGACGACTATTAAAAAGAAAAATGTGAAATTGAAATTAAAAGTGTCGACTGTTCACTGCCGTGTTCAACGATCTTCACTCGTTTCCTGCAAGAACTGATTAATATCAATGTGTTTCTTGAATCCAATGCAAGTCACTTTGCATAAAAACATCTGACAAATGCATGAATGTGAGTGTAAAAAAAAGAAAATAGCCAATGTGCAGTTTAGATTTTTTATTGTAAGAAGCAATAAACTAATTCATAAACAGTTTTTAAGCTCGTATCATCTGTAAAGCTTAAGTACGTCTCTGATCCGCTGAAGGACGGGACGCGCCGCGGGGCAGAGCTGCGACCCCAGCCTAAATATAGAGCAGCTGGGAGGGAGCGATCGCATCTCCAGCGCTGGCTTACGTCTGCCTCGACCCAGTTCAGCGGCGCTGAGACTCTCGCTGTTCACTGACAACATCACATCCCATAAACCCAAGCCTCACTGCTGCCGTCCAATCAGATGCCAGACTGACTCTTACTCTTTCAAAGCTTCTGCATTCGTTAAAGCTACTGATAAACGGACCATTTACACTTTTTACTGATGAACATCGTGTGGATCATCACGAGCTTCAACATTATTGACTGCAGAGAATAAAATAAGCAAACATAATCATTCATATGGGAAGAATTAAAGTTGATGACCTTTTCCAGTCATTCCTGACTTACTGGATGACAATGAAGGATTTTTAAATGACTTAAAACATTTATTGCTCCCAATTTCAACCTGATAAATTATTTTAGAACTTGATATAACTAGATAAATATATGTGTATATTCAATATAAAAATGCCATGGTATTTCCATTGTCGCATTTCCATTTCTATTTATCATCTCCTTGTCGCATCCACTCGTCTGCAAACACAGCTACAGACGTGAGTTTCTGCTCGAGGTTGGAAAGACTTCAGTTTCCAATCCAAGCTCGGCGCTCGTACAAGAACTGCGGGACCATGGTCTTCTCCGGAGGCCTACTCCATCACCGTCCCCCACTACTGCACCTCCCCCACAGTGGACGCGCCACAAACGGTGCGAGAGGAAACAGAAGAGGGGGAAGCGCGGAGGTATCCGGGTTAGATTAACGGCTAACCCACACAAGCCTGCTATCCCCACCATCATCCTGGCTAACGTACGCTCGTTGGATAATAAACTGGACGATCTTCAACTTCTATGCTCTACTCAGAAGACTGTAAGAGACTGTTGTGTTTTTGTGTTTACGGAAACATGGCTCAACAATAGCGTTCCGGACTCCGCCATTCAGCTCGATCGGCTCACATGCCATCGCGCGGACAGAGTGCTCGTCGAGGGAGGTAAGACCCGCGGCGGCGGACTCTGTGTTTACACCAATGATGCGTGGTGCCGCGATGCTGTTGTAGTCTGCAAACACTGCTCACCCCTGGTGGAGTTTATGATTATTAAGTGTCGGCCTTTTTATCTACCGCGGGAATATACAGCTATTATACTTGTTGCTGTATATATCCCCCCCAGCTCCAACAACAACAACAGGAGTGAGGCACTTAATAATCTTTATAAACACATCAGTGATCAGCAGACAGCCCACCCAGATGCTTTTCTCATCTTGGCTGGGGATTTCAATCATGCTGACTTTAAGAGTGTGTTTCCAAAAATTCATCAGCATATTGACTTCCCGACACGTGGAAATAATACTCTGGACTTAGTGTACACTACTCAGAGAGGAGCTTACAAAGCCCTTCCCCTCCCCCACCTTGGTGCTTCAGATCACATCACTGTATTGTTATTGCCAGCATACAGACCACTCGTTAAAGTCACCAAACCAGTCCAGAAGCAGATTCAAGTCTGGCCTGAAGGGTCATCAGTGGCTCTTCAAGACTGCTTCGACACCACGGACTGGGACATGTTCAAACAGGCTGCAACCTACCATAACACCGTAGACCTCCAGGAGTACTCTGAGACTGTTACTTCTTACATCAACAACTGCATTGAGGATGTAACAGTCACAAAGACCATCACCATCTGGCCCAACCAAAAACCGTGGCTGACAGGGAATGTCTACAGTCTTCTGAAGACGCGTAATGCTGCCTTCAGAGCTGGAGATGAGGTGGGCCTGAGGACAGCAAGGGCCAACCTGTCACGCGGCATCAGGAAGGCTAAGAGACAGTACTCCAGGAGGATAACCCACTGTTTCAGCGACAGCAGAGACACAAGGAGCCTGTGGCAGGGGATTCAGACCCTCACGGACTACAAACCCCCTGCACGGACGTGTGACAGCACCATCCCCCTACTGAATGAGCTGAACACCTTCTTCGCTCGCTTTGAGGCACACAATAGCACCACTGCACAGAAGTCACCACCTCCTCCCGATGACCAGATGTTGACACTGCCCAGGGACAGCGTGAGTAAATCCCTCAGCAGGGTCAACGCACGCAAAGCTCCGGGTCCTGACAACATTCCTGGTCGTGTATTGAGAGACTGTGCAGAGGAACTCGCTGATGTCTTCACAGACATCTTCAACATCTCACTGAGTCAAGCTGTTGTCCCCACATGCTTCAAAGCAACCACCATCATTCCTGTCCCTAAAAAATCATCTCCATCCTGCTTCAATGACTACCGCCCAGTCGCACTTACCCCCATCCTTATGAAGTGCTTTGAGCGGCTAGTCATGCACCACATCAAATCTGTCCTCCCCCCCTCCCTGGACCCCCACCAATTTGCATACCGGTCAAAACGCTCGACCGATGACGCCATTGCCACTGCTGTCCATTCAGCACTCACACATCTGGACAAAAAAGACACGTATGTCAGAATGCTGTTCATTGATTTTAGTTCAGCTTTCAATACAATCATCCCTCAACAGCTCACCCAAAAACTGTCTCAGCTGGGACTCAGCACTTCGCTGTGCAACTGGCTGCTGGACTTCCTGACAGGAAGACCTCAGGCAGTACGGGTCGGCAGTAACACATCCAGCTCCATCATTATGAACACTGGAGCCCCTCAGGGTTGTGTGTTGAGCCCCCTCCTCTTCACTCTGCTGACCCATGACTGCACACCCATACACAACAGCAATCTCTTCATCAAGTTTGCGGATGACACGACTGTAGTTGGTCTCATCACCAACGGCGATGAGACAAACTTCAGGAGTGAGGTGAGCCACCTGGTCAGGTGGTGCGGCGACAACAATCTCTCTCTGAACGTGGAGAAGACGAAGGAGATTGTTGTTGACTTCAGAAGAATGCACACCCAGCACCCTCCTCTGACCATCAACGGTGCGACCGTGGAAAGAGTGAGGAGCACCAAATTTCTGGGTGTGCATATCACAGAAGACCTCTCCTGGACCACCAACACCACAGCACTGACCAAGAAAGCACAGCAGCGACTCTACTTTCTCCGCAAGCTGAGAAGAGCCGGAGTCCCAGCCCCCATCATGCGCACCTTCTACAGAGGCACCATCGAGAGCATTCTGACCAGCTGCATCACTGTGTGGTACGGCGCCTGCAACGCATCCTGCCGCAAGGCACTGCAGCGCATAGTGAGAGCTGCTGAGAAGATCGTTGGTGTCTCTCTCCCACCCCTCCAGGACATCTATAACACCCGCCTCTCCCGCAAAGCCCTCATCATTGCGAGAGACCCCTCCCACCCATCCCAGAGCCTCTTCAATCTGCTGCCATCAGGGAGGAGACTACGCAGTCTCCAGGCAAGGACCAGCCGACTGAAGAACAGCTTCATTCCCCAAGCTGTCAGGGCATTGAACTCCCTCCCGTCTCTGCCCCTTTTCCTCTCTTTTGCCCCATGCACCTGACCCCCCCCCCCCTACTATTGTTTGCACTGTCTTTACCATCGCGACTTTATCTCTTTATTTCCTTAATCTATTTTATTTTATCTATTATTATTTATTTTTATATATATATATATATATATATATTTTTTTTTTTTGGTGTTGTTGATATATATATATTTTGTTGCTGTTGTTACTGTTAATGTAACCTGGTTGCACCTTGGGTCTGAGAGTTACAGAATTTCAATTCTCTGTATGTATGTGCTGTATATATTGCAGAATTGACATTAAAGCTGACTTTGACTTTGACTTTGATTACTTTTCAGGATGGATGGATTAATGGAGGGATGGATTGAGAGAGAGATGATGGAGAGATGTGTTAATGGAGGGACAAAGGGTGGATGAAGAAGTGGAGGAATGGATGGAGAGCCAGAGATAGATGGAGGAATGGAAAAATGGAGGGATGATGAAAGATGGAGGGATGAGAGATGGATGAAGAGGAGGAACGGATGGAGGGATGATAGAGGGGTAGATTGAGGTTGAATGGAGGAATGATAGAGGAGTAGATGGAGAATGAATGGACAGAAGGAGGGATGGATGAAAAGATGAAGGGATGAGAGATGGAGAGAGTATAAATGGATGAGAGATGGATGGAGAGAAAAAGGCATCATGGAGAGATGGTGGAACAGATGGAGGACTATATAGAGGGATAATAGAGGGGTAGATGGAGGATGGATGGAGAAAGGGAAGGATGATGGAGAGATGGAGGAACAGATGGAGGACTATATAGAGGGATAATAGAGGGGTAGATGGAGGACGGATGGAGAAAGGGAAGGATGATGGAGAGATGGAGGAACAGATGGAGGACTATATAGAGGGATAATAGAGGGGTAGATGGAGGACGGATGGAGAAAGGGAAGGATGATGGAGAGATGGAGGAACGGATGGAACGGATAGTCGATGGACGGAGGGGTAGATGGAGGATGAATGGACAGAAGGAGGGATGGATGAAAAGATGGAGGGATGAGAGATGGATGGAGAGAAGGAGGGATGATGGAGAGATGATAGAGGGGTAGCTGGAGGATGAACGGAGAGAGGGATGTTTCTACCTCTGCTCTTCCTCGCTCTGATCCGAGCCCGGGATGGTCAGGACCTCGTCGTGTCCGTGGAAGAGCCGCATCACATGACCGCCGAGGAGGAATCCTGCGGGAACACAGAGGAGTCAGTGGAGGAGCCGCTGCGGAGTCTGAAGCGCTGCTGAGCGGCCGCTGACCTTCCTCCACGCTGCTGCCGGAGCAGGTGGGATGCACGTTCCACAGCGTCTGCATGAAGGACGCGTCCACCTGGATGTTCCCGTAGGATATGGACAGATGCTGTCGGGGAGACGAGGCACATGATGGTTACCGTGGCAACACGTCCTCTCACGTCACATGGCAGAAGCTCGGCATCATGGGAAATTATTTTAGAAAACGTTTAATAGTCATGGAAAAAATTAATTAATACGCAAATAAATTCTACTTTGAAGTAAGAAATATGTTTACGGCACTGAAAATTTCAATAAAGTAAAAAATATATAAAAATATATAAAAGTTTAATAAACAAATAAACAAAACCAAAAAAAATCTGTAGATTATATTGAATTAAATAATACTTTGAATGAACAAATATGCTTACAGTGCTGGAGAGTTTAACTGTAAATGTCAATAAAGTTAAATAAAATAACTGGACTAAAAAACTAAATACAAAAACAAAGTCTTAGCAGACATGGAAATAAAAAATTAATTGTTTAAGAAAAATGCACATAAACAACATTAAAAACATGATTTAATACTTTAAAATAAAATAAATATTTTTGAAACGTAAAAAAAAAAAAACACTGGACTTAACACTTAAATAAGTAAATTAATATAGAAATAAACATTCATTCTCTTTCATGCCACTGCAGTAATACCTTGAGATACGAGCGTCCCAACATAAGAGTATTCCGAGATACGAGAAAACCTTCCAGCAAATGCTTTTGCTTTGAGATACGAGTAAATATTTGAGATATGAGTAAATATTTGAGATATGAGTAAATATTTGAGATAAGAGTAAATATTTGAGATACGAGTGAATATTTGAGATACGAGTGAATATTTGAGATGCGAGCAGCTTCCAGACGCTAGAGGTGTTCAGCACTCGCAGCAGCTCAAGCTCCTCATTTATGGGTAATTGCATATGATCTCCACTAGAGGCAGCTTGGTTTTACAGCGGGGGTTACCGGGGGCAACGAGTGATTCACCAGTATTAAGCTGGGAGCAGCACGAGTTATGAGTGTTCAATAATAATACATATGAGCTTCTGAGTCTATCCAACACACAACGTGGAAGTGGTGTTAGGAGGCCAGCAGGGGGCGTCACCCTGCGGTCTGTGTGGGTCCTAATGCCCCAGTATAGTGACGGGGACACTGTACTGCAACAAGCACCGTCCTTCGGATGAGACGTTAAACCGAGGTCCTGACTCTCTGTGCTCATTAAAAATCCCAGGATGTTATTCGCAAGAGTAGGGTTTAACCCCGGCATCCCTGGCTAAATATGCCCGTTGGCCTTGGTCCATCACGGCCCCCTAATCGCCCCCCTACACTAATTGGCTTCATTGCTCTGTCTCCTCTCCTTAGCTGGTGTGTGGTGAGCGTCCTGGCACAGGTTGCTGTCGCATCATCCAAGTGGATGCTGCACACTGGCAGTTGAGGAGATCCCCCCCCCCCTCCCAAGCGCTTTGAGCTCTGGAAAAGCGCTATATAAATGTAACTGATTATTATTATTATTACAACACATAAACACTTCTGTATTGTGTTTATCTACGTAATCCCTCCCTCCTCCTCCTCCTTCTCCTCCGCACATGTCGTCATTAGCTGCAAGTGTATCATGTGTCTCGAAGGCAAGAACTCATAATTAAAAACACATTTTATTTTATATCACAGGAATCCTTATATACTATAATTGTGTGTGTCTCTATAGCAATTAAAGACATGTTTTTTCCATTGTTATTTGCACTAATAAGGGAGTTTTTCAAAGGGCCGGAACATATAAAAAAAAAAATTCTGTTATTTCTTATGAGAAAAATAATTTGGGATACGAGCAACTCGAGTTACGAGCTCGTCCTGGAACGGATGCTCGTATCTCAAGGCATTACTGTACTGTGCATCTTCGGTGAAATATGAGCTCCGTCAATCCCATTAAACCGGAACGATTCCTCATGTTTTTACACCTGGAGAAAACTCCATGCAAAGCCAGGAGTTGTGCGTCGGGATGGAGTTTACTCACGAGATAGCGTTCGGACGAAACGCTGACGAGGATGAGATCATCTCCGATCCGCACCTTCTCCCCCTCGGATCTCTGTTTGGACGCGGGATGAATCGTCCACCAGCAGGGCTCGCCTGGAGCGAAACACACGCACACAGAGCATCAGTGCCGGACTCTCCACTTCCTGTGCCTCTAACAGGAGAGAGCAGCGCTTGCAACATCAAAGTCATGGGTTTGATTCCCAGGGAAAGCAAGAACTGATTAGAATGTCAATGTGTTTCTTGAATGCGATGATAAAAGCGTCTGATGAATGCAGGAATGTGAGTGTAAGTCAATCATGCGTCACCTGTCGAATCCTCCTGAAGTCCCACATCGAAGGACAGTTTGTCCGTCATGGAGCGGGACGTCTTCAGACAGGTGAGATACTGGGAAACAAAAACAGGGAACCGTCACACAGCCTGCAGAACGTCAAACAGACGAGAAGGGAGAACGGGAGTTCACCGACCATCCCGCTGAAGGAGTGTCTGAGGAGGATGGCGTGGCCGTACAGCAGCGTCCGGTGTCCTCCGCCCTGAGCCGCCTGCGGACAGAACACACACTCACACACAGACCATAATAACCCGAGCGCAAGAAGACGACAGCGGGGATCACTCACCTTTCTGATGAACTGCGGCGGGAGGCGTGAGGAAACCAGAGAGAGAGGCGTCTTCAGTTTAGAGCATCTAAAGCATCTCAAACCATCCTCACGGACTTCCATCCGCGTTGTGAACGCAAGAACGCAATTTCAACACTTTTCCATGCGCACGTGAAGCGGAGCGGTTACCGTGGTTCAGTCCCACTTACGCTAATGTCCCTAATGTGGATGGAAATCCGTGAAGATGGTTCACGGATTTCTAGTTTACATTTTTTTGGTCTTTAAAGGATTCTCAGTCTTGGAAAACCATTGCGTAGTATTGATTGATTTATTCATTCATACCTCAATCTTTCCATCCATCCTTCCATCTCTCCATTCATTCTCCATCTACCCCTCTATCACCCCTCTGTAGTCCTCCATCTCTTCTTCCATCTCTCCATCCATCTCTCAATCTTTCCATCCATCCCTCCTTCTCTCCATTCATCCTCCATCCCTCCATCTATCCCTCTATCACCCCTCCATAGTCCTCCATCTCTCAATCTTTCCATCCATCCCTCCCTCTCTCCATTAATCCTCCATCCCTCCTTCTCTCTATCCATTCATCTCTCCATTATCCCCCCATCTCTCCTTCCAGCTCTATCTCTCCATTCATCACTCGATATCTTCATCCATCCCTTTGTCCCTCCATTAAACCATCATTCCATCATCCATCTCTCCATTCATCCCTCCATTAACCCATCTCTCCATCATCCATCTCTCAATCCATCCCTCCATCCATTCCCCCATTTATCCCTCTATCCAGAAAAGTAATGAAAACTACCATGACATTTGTATATTAGATAACGAAGTAACGTAGAGCCGGTGGAAACCGTTGCACGAGTGACGGCTTACAAAACCGTCAGATTAACAATGGCATGTGACGTTTATTCCTTAAATTTAAGTGTAACGTCTTCATTAAATGCATGGGTGGATGTGTTAATATTAACGTGCATCTCTTGGCTCTTTGATGTGCGGCTTAATCATGAACACACGTCTTAAATCACCTTTAAGATCTTTATAATTTAGAGAGTAATGCATTTTGAGCGTGACGCAGGAGACCAAACGCAAAGATCAGAGCCGCCGCCGGCCATCAGCCCATCCGTCGAGATCTTAAAGATGTCTGACCTTTAAACAAAAGAGCATCAAGCTGGTCGTGAAGAGACAATGACCGACCTGAAGGTCTCAGTTACAAACCCATCCGTAAAGCGAGACTAGCATTGTGAAAGAGCACGGTTGACTCTTCTGTCAAACGCAGTTTATGTAAAGAGCGTCTGATTCAGAACATGTGGTCAGTGTCATTAACTGGATTTTCATAACTTAAAGTCTCTCACCTCAGAAAAATGAACTGTCCTGTCCCGTCAGACGTTATACTGTTCTTGTGTTGGGTAAATGCACATTATGAGTGAAGAGTGGATGAAATTACAAGATCCCATCACGTAACAGGTGCTCCGTGTTTTAGCCGTGATGTTAGAGAAGTCAGGCGTTTTCGTCTTGAGTCCCGGAGACCCTCAAGGCTCTATTCAAGGCCCTGTTTCATTCTACTTTCAGGATATATTTTTCCTAACTATGGGATTCTTCACATTTTAATGCTGATGAAAATGCCTTGGACTATCAATACTATGCGCTTGATCAAGTCGCTGTCGGGCTGAAACCTTGTATCTCCATATTTTGTCATTTCGTATCATAAATCATTACTATCGGTCTCCCTTTACGTCTGTCTGTGAGTTTAGCAAATATTTAACCAATGAAAAGTATTAAAAAGAGCTTGTGACTAAACCTCCTAACTCCATTGGCTCTTCAAACCATCAGTCAAGCCTCATAACTCCGCCCTGCTTCACGCAGATTGGGACGTTGCTGCTTGTTTGCAAAGCAATGATAAATGAAGGACTGGCAAATATTGAGAGAAAAAAACCTGTCGTCACAAACCTGGTTTAGTTAAACAATCTGTATGACACATAAAAACGTATTTGTTGCATTTTTGTCTTCTGCAGTGTTTTAGCAATAGCATCTCTATTCTGCTCGCGGTGTTTCTGCTGTTGTTTAATAACCTCTTCATCTGCGGCTCTTCGTCCGTCTTTATCGGGAGAGAGAAGCAACGCTCACAGAGAGGAAAGAGCTTGAATGAAGCGTGTCTGACTCTATGATAATAGTAAAGGATGATGCTCTGAAAGATCATTAGCGTAAACGAGCTTGAGTGCTTGTGCTGTGAACTGATTAACTGTAGAAACGGTGGAATGGAGTGATTATGAGGATAATTATTATGATGCTGTCCGGATGAAACTGAGTCAGAACAACGTGTTTTTGTACTTACGTCATTGTTTTGTCCAGTTTTGGCGAGCATTTCTTGCAGCGCGCGCACCGAGAGCGACTGCTCCAGCACAAAGCTACAGATGCACAGATCCGGAGGAACAAACTGAAACACACACAACATCATCAAGACACTGCACAGTCCAGCTCGTTTGATGAGCTTGTTAGCATAGCATACGTGTTAAAAAAATGAACAATATACCAAATCACACTAGCAATTTTTCAACTTTTTTCAAAACTGCTAATATTTTGCTAGCATCTCTATAGCATGTTTCAGTACATTTATAACATGATTTAACATGTGGCAATCATATTAGCATTTTGCTAACATGAATTAGCATGTTACTAACATGTCTGACCAAATATTGCTAACGTGTTTTAGCAATTTACACATTTTAACACATTGCCAACATGTTGCTAATATGTTTTAACATGTTCAAGCATATTTTAACATATTGCTAGTATGTTTTAACCTACTGCTTGTATGATTTAACATGTTACTAATGTTTTATCACATTGCTAGCATGCCAACACATTGCTAATATCGTTTACCGCATTGCTAGCATGATTAAGCATGTTGCTAACATGTTTTAACTCTTTTTTAGAATGTGTTTACACAAAGGTCTGACCCGACTTTAAAGCTCTAAAAAGAAACACAGCTTAAATTTAGTCTCAGAAGAAGAAGCTTAACTGGCATTCAGTGTCAAAACAACATAATGATGGACTAACAATGAACAGTTGCATTTTTATGTGCAAAATGTTAACGATTAACACTGTAACAAGTTGTTAATTAATCCAGGAATTAACATTAACTAGCTTTCCTGTGTGTCTAACAGCAGAGAGCAGCGCTTGCAACATCAAGGTCATGGGTTTGATTCCCAGGGAAAGCAAGAACTGATTACAATGTCGATGTGTTTCTTGAATGCGATGATAAAAGCGTCTGATAAATGTAAATTCTGTCCCATTTCAGCTTCAGTGTTTTCAGCCTCTCGGCTGTTTGTGTGACTTAGAGCATAAAAACTAACTGCAAAAGCGACATTAGCTCCTGTCCTAATAATAGCTCTGGACTCACAAAAACTTCACAAACGTACTCAAGTCAAGCTCGCCCTGCTCTGCATCTAATAACCGTAAGAGTTCAGAGATCATCTTTTCCAGGTCAATGCTAGAGCTCATTATGCAAAGGAAGCAGGTGTAAATGAAGACCGAGTGGAGTGTGATTTAGAGAACGGCCACTGAGAGATTTGGGATCGAAGCCAAAGAAGCCAGAACATCCCGCTGACAGTTTAAGGTGAGCAACGGGAAGATAAATGAAGCACGTACAACAGCAAACTGCCCTCCTTTACTGAGGAACAGCCAACAAAAACTCTGGGAAAGTGGATCAGGATGTCCGTGATGATCCGGGTCTGCTGGAGAAACTTCCCAGCGCTTCAGCAGATTATTATTGGGACTGGAGCTGTGGAGGAACTCAACTACATAATGTGTTTAACGCAGATCTGACGGG
>JAWRVZ010000137.1:250000-272500 GCA_037043235.1 Rhodeus uyekii
CCTATTTAGCTCCTAAACTCTGGAACAGTCTTCCTAATACAGTTCGGGAAGCAGACACACTCTGTCAGTTTAAATGTAGACTAAAAACCCATCTTTTCAACCTGGCATACACATAACACATTATACATACATTTTTAATCCAAATCATGTAAAATGATTGTTAGGCTGCATAATTTAGATAAGCCGGAACCGGGAACATTCCCATAACACCTGATGTACTCGATACATCAGAAGAAGAATGGCATCTACGCTGATATTGGTCTCTGTTTATTCCGAGGTTACCGTGGTCAGCTGGATCCGGGCCGTATCCAGATCAGATGAAGGACCTGGACACGAGCACAGCACTGCCCTGAAGTGTCTGCGGAGACCGTGACTCTACTGGACCCTCACCTGTGACGATCATGAACCCATCTCCAACCGGACCAAATTGGACTTCATATTGGACTTGAATTGTTGTATAATAATCATGCACTGTTTGGCTGTTGGCCAGAGGAGAACTGGTCCCCCGACTGAGCCTGGTTTCTCCCAAGGTTTTTTCTCCATTCTATTCTTCATTCGTTACGTCACCTGCCGGAGTTTTGGTTCCTTGCCGCTGTCGCCTATGGCTTGCTCAGTTGGGGAAACTTAACACTTAAAATTCATCAATTGTATTGATTCACCTGGGGCCTCATGTACTAAGACTTGCGTTGAATTCATACTGAAACATCACTTACGGACAAAGCTGTGAATGTGCGAACGCACAAAAAAATCCAGATGTATCAATCTCTGCGTTCGAAGGATCCCGCGCATATTCTCTTCGTACATCCCGATTCACGTGAAATTGAGCGCACATGCAGGAGCACAACACTCCACCCAGTCTCCTCCCTTAATTAAACTGATTTAAATATGGTAATGAGTCCATTTGGGAAAAGGAAGCGGCACGAAAACGAAAGTGAAAGTACAGAAAGTGAATTGGAGGTGCTACTATCGGAGGTAGAAATTAGAAAAAAAAATATTTGGAACTTTGTCCTCCGGAATTAATAACAAAAGAAAAAAAAAAAAAATGAAAATATGGGGGAGTTTAGCTGATGCCGTCAATGCGGTTGGATCTGAAAGTTGCACTGTAAATGATCCTAAAAATAAAATGGTCTTATAATTGTCTTTAGTGGATAACCTTGGTCTTCTGAAGGGTTGTTGTATAATTAAATACAATTATTATATATAATTGTTATAGAATTAATTTAATTAAATGTAAATAAATAAAAATAAAAAGTACTATTAGATAGAACCATAACTTTAAATGCATCACTCATCAAGAAGCCATCGCGCACTCTGCCAGCTACCAGCTGTCACCCAACCAAGCTTTTTGGAAGGATGTATGAATCATGGGTTGACCCAGGCCACCTTGCCACAATATTTTTTAGGCGTATTTGCGCATCACATATAATCTGCACATTTATTGAATGGAAATGTTTCCGATTCTCGTATGCAAATTCATCTTCAGATGGTGCCTTATATGTGTGTGCAGTCTATCGCTCCGATTACATTAGGGAAACCGACTATCGCTGTAAATTGCATTTTAATGTTTGGCTGGTCAACTGCATCATATGGGGACAGCTGGCTTTGCGCGGCTCAAAGACGACTCGCTGATTCCTGAGCGGTCGGTCAGTTCCCTTTGGAAAGAATCAGTTGCCAGGAAACCAAGCGTTGTCAGCACCTGTAACGGAACGGGAATTGCGTGTTTCCTCGCTGTCTCTCTCTCTAGATTCGGACCCAACTAGATTCGGAGGATAGCCCTTGGAAATCTGAAATGGCTGATAAGGCAGTCATCATGGGCCAGGAAATCATTGTGGTCCCTAAAAACTCGTTCTCTTCGGATTCTGCCATTAGCAATGTCCTCTAATATTGCCAAAGTTGCCATTGCCATAGACTAATTGTTCATTTTACCCTTCAATTTGCACGTGTTTTTATATGTTCTTACTTAATTGCATAATTTATAGAATATTCCCATAAGGCTTGTGTGACAATATATATATATATATATATATATATATATATATATATATATATATTGTCACACAAGCCTTATGGGAATACAGTATTCTATAAATTATGCAATACTACTACTACAGGCAATGAAGTGAAGCTGCAAACATTATACAACAAATTTTTCTATAAGTCTGTGTGAAGCATTGCTATTTATTTGCAATGAATAAAATCATTTATATATAAATCATATATATATAAATGATTATATACATTGCAAATAAATAGCAATGCTTCACACAGACTTATAGAAAAATTCGTTGTATAATGTTTGCAGCTTCACTTCATTGCCTATAGGAGTCGCCAATGGACAAAACAATGAGATATGTACTTACGCCAGACATGAACTTGCCGTGGAGAAACGCACATTGTCACGTTAGTTTCACTTTTAGTACATCCGACCGTGAGCGTGAAAGCTGGCGAACGCAACGTTTTTGTGCGTAAGTAGTGTTGATACATGAGGCCCCTGCTCTTTTGGGGCTTCTGTTCAGCCAAACAAACTTTGTTTATATTGTTTTTCCTGTAAAGCTGCTTTGAAACAATCTACATTGTAAAAAGCGCTATATAAATAAAGGTGACTTGACTTGACTTGACAAGCGTTTCGTGTTACAAGCGTTACAAGCGTTTCGTGTTACAAGCGTTACAAGCGTTTCGTGTTACAAGCGTTACAAGCGTTTCATGTTACAAGCGTTTCGTGTTACAAGCGTTTCGTGTTACAAGCGTTTCGTGTTACAAGCGTTTCGTGTTACAAGCGTTACAAGCGTTTCGTGTTACAAGCGTTTTGGGTTACAAGCATTTCGTGTTACAAGCGTTACAAGCGTTAAGCGTTACAAGCGTTAAGCGTTACAAGCGATACAAGCGTTACAAGCGTTTCAAGAGTTACAAGCGTTTCAAGAGTTACAAGCGTTTCAAGTGTTACAAGCGTTTCAGGCGTTTCAAGCGTTTCAAGTGTTACAAGCGTTACAAGCGTTTCAGGCGTTTCAAGCGTTTCAAGAGTTACAAGCGTTTCAAGCGTTACAAGCGTTTCAAGAGTTACAAGCGTTACAAGCGTTTCAAGCGTTACAAGCGTTTCAAGCGTTACAAGCGTTACAAGCGTTTCAAGCGTTTCAAGCGTTACAAGCGTTACAAGCGTTACAAGCGTTTCAAGCGTTACAAGCGTTACAAGCGTTTCAAGCGTTACAAGCGTTTCAAGAGTTACAAGCGTTACAAGCGTTTCAAGCGTTACAAGCGTTTCAAGCGTTACAAGCGTTTCAAGCGTTACAAGTGTTACAAGCGTTTCAAGCGTTTCAAGAGTTACAAGCGTTTCAAGAGTTACAAGCGTTACAAGCATTACAAGCGTTTCAAGAGTTACAAGCGTTTCAAGTGTTACAAGCGTTTCAAGTGTTACAAGTGTTTCAAGTGTTACAAGTGTTTCAAGTGTTACAGAACACTAAAAAAATTCAAGAAGATATAAAGATACAACTGACGGCACTTAATCTCCGTTCCAAACGAATACTCTCATTTAACAGAGAAAGACTGAGCAGTTCTCATTACTGCTGGAGTAACATGCATGACCGTCTGATTGTTTCATTCTATTAAAGTAATGTGCTGATACACTGTGGCATTGAGAACAACACCAGGATGAGTGAAGCACGACTTCAGTCTGAGTTTAGGCAGAACTGAGATAAGATTCCTCATGTTCTTGTGTTTTTGAGTCTGATCCGTCAGTCATGATTCATCACTTCCTGTTCCTGTGACTCAGATCAGCTAATAAACACTGCACAACACACACACACACACACACACACATCCTCCCTCAAACAGCTGATGAGAGAGAAACTATCAAATAATGGATTCTTCTCCTAATAATCTCAATGGCTCTGACAAAGATTATCATCCACTCTGAACAATCAAAGATGCTTTTACTGGAAGTGATTTCAGACGTGAGTGACGAGCGTTAATGCCTCCAGTGTGTCACGTTTATGACACGCAAACGAGTTTATGAACGACACATAATGAGCAAATAACCATCGAGACTCATCTGCATATTTACTGCCGTTCATCCAGACATGATCTAAACCTCAGAGTCACGGAGGAAAAGCATCTGCTAAATGAATGAAAAATATTGCCAGGGGATTCAAACATATTCATGCAACAATTCCCACGACTCAACACTAAACGTCCGGAGAATCCCAGAGGAAAAAGGAGCTGAAACACTCACACTCATGCATTTATCAGCTGCTTTTATCATCGCATTCAAGAAACACATTGACATTATCAGTTCTTGCTTTCCATGGGAATCGAACCCATGACCTTGATGTTGCAAGCAGTTGTTTTTCTAGCTGATTATGGAGTTTGATCGGCTGTAAATGTGAGGTTATTGATCTCCAGCGTCTTTGAATCACTGATTGATGGATTTCATGATTGATTCAGTTGTTCTGTATCTTTCATCTTCCTGCTGATGTTCATTAAGTTGGCTTGAGAAAGCCAACTTAGTGATATTGTATCTAAACTTATTATTAAGTTGGCTTGAGAAAGCCAACTTAGTGATATTGTATCTAAACTTATTATTATTATTATTATTAAGTTGGCTTGAGAAAGCCAACTTAGTGATATTGTATCTAAACTTATTATTAAGTTGGCTTGAGAAAGCCAACTTAGTGATATTGTATCTAAACTTATTATTATTATTATTATTATTATTATTCTTCTTACCTAAAATTCTCAATGCATCTCCTCCTAGAGCTTTAAAGCTACAACCACTAAACTCTGCTCAGACTTCAGACCTGTTCTGACTTGAGTTGCTATCCCTTTTCAGACTGATCAGACTTATGATGTTTGATAAAACTGAAGATTAAAGTCATAAAATCTCCATAGACTTTCACTAATGAAGTGAAAACTGAATTTTAGATAGAGCGTCCACTCCATCTGTTGGTAACATCACAACATTACACCTGATATATAATACTTTTCAATACAGTATGTGTGAACATGTCCATTCCAATGGGCATGCATTTTATTTTTTTAAATCCTGAAAAAAAACTTGCAGGTCTACAATCGATTTTTTACTTTAATTAGTAAGTTAAATCTCTCTATTTTACATTCATAATATCACAAAATTACACCCCTGTCAGTGAGAGCACTGAAGTTTGAACGAATCAGAGCGCTGCAATTCAAAGCCTCAAAGCTTTTCAAAGACGCCATTACTGCTGGAGAGAGAGATCATAATCTCCTAAAATAGATTTATGTGAGAGAGTTTATGATCAAACGGAAATTGTTTCCGATTATCAAGTAACCGCTGCAGCGTGTTTCCTTGAAGATTTATGCACTTATATGGCCAAATTCTGACTCTCATTCGTCTTTACATGGCGACGGATTTTCGCTGTTAAGCACTATGAAGGTAAGTGAAGTTTAAACGCGCGTCCTCCTGGACTCGCGCCAAAGCATAACCGTCTAATCGCCTAAGTTTATTTATAGCGCTCATTTATGTACTTTATTGCCGAATTCTGACTCTCGCTCGTGTTTGCATGGGGAAGGCAGATACATGTAAAAGGCTTCCCTGAGCAGCGCGCGCGCTGACTCTCTTCAAATGCAGCGTCTAACAGTCAAAGTTATTTATAACTAATTCTTGAGTATATAGTTATATTGTGTTAATTCTTTTATCTGCTTTTAACTAAAGTCTGACTCCTGTTCTCGAGTTCAAACGCGCTTCCTGAGCAGATTCGCTGATAGATCGATGTTTTGTGAACACTTAAACAATAAATGAAATAAGGTATTTAAAAGGATGCAAAAACGATGGCAGATCGATTCAAACTGTAAACTGCTTGAGTTCAAAAAAACTGCATTACTCTGCTGCATTACATGATCAGGAATTATTTTAAAAATACTAATATTTAAGTTATTTTGTTTACCACGGAGGAAGGCTTTATACAAATATTACATTGCGTTGATTCCTTTATCTGCTATAATTGCCGTGTTGAACTGAAGTCTGACATGGCAGATCGATTCAATCTGAAAACTGCTTGAGATTAGAAAAAACAGCATTACTATCCCCATTGTAATTGTGCAGGAATGATTTAAGAAATACTAATATTTAAGTTATTTTATTTCACATGAAGAAAGGCTTTATACACACACACACACACATACATATCTATCTATCTATACACACATTTATATAGTAAATAAATGTATAAAGGGCTCCATATACATGTAGTGTAACTGCAGTCTGTTTTAAAAGTGGCAAGACTATATTAATAATGCTTAATTGCATCTTTAAAATAGAAATAAAACAAAGTATTATTCACATTAGTGAAAACTGACCGTTAAAAGCCAAGGATGTAATTAAACCGTAAACATTTTTATAAACTAACTGCAATTTTCCAACACTTTGGGGATCAAAAAGCATTGTTATTTATTTTTTGGTATTTCGTTACAACACCGATGATCCCTCTTGATGAAAAAACTCCATGTATGTTCCCTAGATGCCAATTTGTGCACTAACCAAGTATTGCAACACTTCTGTAATCAATTAATAATTTACTCATGTTTATTACCAATGTAAATGTTGTTTATTTTAGATTTATATTTAATATTCATTATTATTCTTTGATATTTCAGACCACTCACTGTTCAGCTGAATCATCAATAACCTCCAGTCTCTGCGTCAACTGACTCTTGTGTTCTTTAAAACATTAAATCTCACTAGTGACTTGTTAAATAACATTCATTCTCGTCAGTGACATGTTAACTCATGTTAAATCTCACAAGCGACCTACGAATTAACAAATCTCACTAGCGACATGTTAGTTCACACTAAATGTCAATAGCGTCTTGTTAATTAACGTTAAATCTTGCTAGCAACATGCTAGATCACGCAAATTCTCACTAGTGACATGCTAGATCATGCTAAATCTTGATAGCAACTTGTTAATTAACAATAAATCTTGCTACCAATATGCTAATTCAGCGAATTCTTGCCAGCAACATGCTTATTTATGTTAAATGTTGCTAATGACTTCGGAATTCATACTAAATCTTGCTATCAACAAGATAATTAACATTAAATCTTGCTAGCAAAATTGATCATTAATTGATCAAAGAACATAACGACACCTTAGTAACTGCCTAGAAACAACGCAAAGCAATAACTAACAAGTGTATATATGCTCAAGATCTAATTCTTTCCATCTATCTATCTGTAAACTTAAACAACTTGTTAAGCTTTTACAAATAAATTTAACTTTCACAATAGGCTTTCTCAAGCCAACTGAAGTTTATATCATAAACTTCCTCTATCTAGTTATTATTATTATTCTTCTTACCTAAAATTCTCAATGCATCTCCTCCTAGAGCTTTAAAGCTACAACCACTAAACTCTGCTCAGACTTCAGACCTGTTCTGACTTGAGTTGCTATCCCTTTTCAGACTGATCAGACTTATGATTTTTTATAAAACTGAAGATTAAAGTCATAAAATCTCCATAGACTTTCACTAATGAAGTGAAAACTGAATTTTAGATAGAGCGTCCTCTCCATCTGTTGGTAACATCACAACATTACACCTGATATATAATACATTTCAATACAGTATGTGTGAACATGTCCATTCCAATGGGCATGCATTTTATTTTTTTAAATCCTGAAAAAAAACTTGCTGGTCTACAATCGATTTTTTACTTTAATTAGTAAGTTAAATCTCTCTATTTTACATACATAATATCACAAAATTACACCCCTGTCAGTGAGAGCACTGACGTTTGAACGAATCAGAGCGCTGCAATTCAAAGCCTCAAAGCTTTTCAAAGACGCCATTACTGCTGGAGAGAGAGATCATAATCTCCTAAAATAGATTTATGTGAGAGAGTTTATGATCAAACGGAAATTGTTTCCGATTATCAAGTAACCGCTGCAGCGTGTTTCCTTGAAGATTTATGTACTTATATGGCCAAATTCTGACTCTCATTCGTGTTTACTCGGCAAAGGCTTTCGCCCGCTGAGTAGATTACTATGGGAACGGCAACTCTCAATGAACTTCAAACGCGCGTCCTCGCGCACTTGCCGTCAAAGCGCCAAACCGTCAACGCACCTAAGTTTATTTATAACTTATGCCTGAGTAAATATTACATTGCGTTGATTCCTTTATCTGCTATAATTGCAGTGTTGAACTGAAGTCTGACATGGCAGATCAATTCAATCTGAAAACTGCTTGAGATTAGAAAAAACTGCATTACTTTCCCCATTGTACTTGGCAGGAATTATTTAAAAAATACTAATATTTAAGTTATTTTATTTCACAGGAAGAAACACTTTATATATACATCTCCTTCATTAGGTTCCAGGTTTCTGAAAAATAAAAATAATAATATCCCATTAAATTAGGCATCTATTAATGAGTAAGAAAAAAATTCATAACTCCTGAGGGAAATTATATGCTTTCTTTTATATGCGTTATTTTTCTATAATACATTATGTATCATTTCAGTCTGAACTTTTTTGTCCCTCTCTCTGCCATATATGGAGTTGTTTTATCTCTATCTCTACATCACCACACCCTATTAGGGGGAAGGGCTATTAGTATAAGAATCACCTGTCCTCTTTGTTTCTTTGAGAACTGCATTCTGAATAAACCAGATTTGATTTTACTCGTGTGGTTCATTGAGCTGCGGTCTCCCGAGATCTCGTTAACATCCAGTTGCTGAGTAGACACTGAAAACCAACTACACTGTAGAGCGGTTCTATCAGTGTTTTGGGGGCTCGTTCCGGGATACATCTGGTCAGGTAAGTGATGAATTTGTTTCGCTACCTGTACTAGATGTATCTTTGATAAGGGAATAACCTAGTTAGATAAGTGATGAATTGTTTCACTATCTGAACTGGATGAGGGGACCGATCATTACTTGGAGTCAGATTAAATTCAGACCGTGATCGATCTATAAATAAAGTTGTGAGCTATACAAACGTACGTACGAATTGGGTATTTCAGTGTCTAGTCAATAAACTGTACTAATAATAAACTGTACTAACAATAATGGGTCAATCATATCCTAAACCAGAACCCAGTGAAACACCCAAAGCGTGGCTGGAAAGATGTAGTTGGGGATACTACACGAATCCTTATCTTGATAATTTAGCTGGCTGGACAGCAGACACGCAATGGCGGCAATATCCTAGAGAGGGCACTTTCGACCCCGGATTTCTAAAAATAGCGTATGATTTAACATACGGAGGACAGGGTGATCCTGACTGGTCCTATAAGTATATGCAGGGAGGATATGACGTGTGGTATAAAATGGCAGATGTGTGGCGGGATAAAACAAATTCATATGTCCCAAGATCAGTCCTTAAAACCGTTCCTAAACCATCTAAAAGCAAAAGGGAAAATGCGTCGTTCGATAACCCGGACACAGACGAGGCTCACATGACAAAATATAGTGAAAAGGATGAGAAGGGGAAACGCAAAACGAAGACAATGACTAGATTCGCGTGGCGAGATGATAACAAGGGAATGCTAGAGAAATTAGCAAAAGATTTGAAGGCTTATTTATTAAGTGTAAAATCGGCTAATAGAGACCTATCACAGGTTACCAATTGTAAGCAAGGGAAGGATGAAACCCCAGCCCGTTTCTTTGACCGTTTTGCAGACGTATGGGTGAGTGTAGGGGGTATGGAATTAGAGAAATCTAAGGCCAACCCTATGTTCATTGCTACGTATATGTCCAATTGCCTACCACATCATAAGGAAGTATTGAAGCACCATCTGTGTGACCGTAATAATTTGACTGTACAAAATGCTGCTGTAAAAATCCGAACCTTAGAATCAGATGGGTTGTTTCCAGATAAGGCAAGGAATGTTGTGTGTGTCTCAATGGGGGGTGGCCATCAGGGCCAGAAGCCTTTTAAGGGAGGAAAAAAACCAGGGAGGTGTAATTACTGCAAAAAACCAGGGCATTGGTACAAAGAGTGTAGACAGAGAATGAATGATGAGCGTAATGGTGTACAGATGCAAGCCCCTTTTAAGCAGCAACCCGGAAAATATCTGGCATACCAACAAGGTCCAGCCCCCGCTGAGGCTCATCCTCAGCCACAGCTGTATGTGCCTCAGTCATACTATCAGCAAAGGCCACCTTCCCCCGCAGCCCAAAATCAGCAGAGGGGAGGGCCAGGGCCTTATGGCAACTAGAGGTGCCCACAGAGCCTGGATTCCGCCACAAGGGGGCATAATGACGCTTTGTTATCTGTAAGCTTTAACTCTGCATTGGGAAACACTTTGCCCATTGTTGAGCTTAATGTGAATGGTATGGCTTACTCTTTTCTCCTAGATACAGGCGCCACTTTATCCTCGTTGGGATCCACATATGAAGGACCTGTTTCAGCAACAACAATCAGCTCTGTGGGAATAGATGGGGTCCCTTTTCCTAGTCATATTACTCCACCTTTCACTGTTTTCTGTGTAGACGACCCAAAATGTCGTCTGACACATCGTTTTGTGTTTATGGAAGACTGCCCTTTTAATTTGTTAGGAAGAGATTTGATGTCTAAACTCTCTCTCTCATTATCTTTTTCAGGCTCTAACGAAAATAACATTGTGCAATGAATAATAGTGCGAAGCCTGTAGCGAAACATCAACAGCTACCATTACCTGAGGGCCCCCTGCAACAATGGCAGGTAGATTTCACTCATCTGCCAAAGAGGGGCCCCTACAGATATCTACTGGTATTTGTAGACAAATTTTCCAGGTGGGTGGAAGCGTTCCCATGTCCCAAAGAAGACGCCTCCACCGTGGTCAGACATCTATTGAAGGAAATAATTCCTAGATACGGTATACCACTCGCCATTGACTCTGATAAAGGCCCTGCTTTCATTGCTAAAGTATTAATGGACATGACAAAACAGCTCCAGATCACCTGGAAGCATCACATTCCGTATCATCCACAGTCCTCAGGGATCGTGGAGAGAGCGAACAGAACAATCAAAGATAAGTTGAGAAAAGCCATGCAGACGGTTGGTCACCAAGACTGGCCCACATTGCTGCCTGCTGTCCTAGCTGATATGCGAATGGCACCCCATAAGGGTCTAAAAGGTCTGTCACCATATGAGATGGTGATGGGACGCCCTTTCCCTGCACCATGGAGAAAGGGTGGGGGTGTGTTGGGCAATGGGGGATGTGATGTACCATTAAGTGAATATGCACAATTGTTGATTAAAGCTCTACACGAAAATTGGAGCAAAATGCATTCGAGTTCAGCACCTTTGCCAATTGACACGACACACCCCTTTCAAGTGGGTGATGAAGTATTAATAAAACAATTCTTAAAAATGGGGGATCCATTGAACGCACCTAAATTTAGTGCCCCCACCAAAATTGTTGCTGTAACTCGAACCGCCGTATTAACTGATTCTTTCCCACAGTGGATTCATGCAACCCGACTGAAACTGCATAAAAATCCTGTGTTATCTGACTAACTTGATTTGTGTTACAGGAAGCTGGCAAGGACCATGTGCACCAACATCTCGCAAGAGAAATAGGAGAAAATAAAATTCTAAATTGGTTATTGAGCGTGTTAACGATGTTATCTATCCAGGCTGTTATAGCTGTCAACACCTGAACAAGGGGCCACTTTTGTAGGATCTTCAGGGTCACTACTGCGTCAAGGGACGGAGGGGCTTGGCAGTGCGCAACTGGACTGACTGCTGACTGACGACGTGTCATTTTTATTTGCTGATCAATTGTTATTGCATGACAGAGGAGCTGAACACGCAGCGCTGTCCATGACATAAGAATTATCAGCTCCAATATCCTTACCAACTATTATTTAATTTCCTATGATATTGTTATTGATTGAACTATCAGAATGCAGTTCCTTGTTTTATTGATGAGCTCACTGTCCATGGGATGGAGCTCAAGACCAACTGATAATTTGTTTTGGCAGTATGCTAATAACACTGCTAGGATGTATACCAACGAATCATGTTATGTATGTCAACAAGTGATGTCGTCTGTTGTTAGCCTGTCGCTACCCGTGATGCACCAACAGAATCTCACCCAAATATGTGTACAATCGGAAAGCAACGGTTCCAGGTATGATTGGGTTCCTTCAGGCTCGAAATGCCCCCCTTTCTTCGTTAAACGATCCTTACCCCACAAGCTTTCTCCCCATGTCACGATACGTCCACAGTTCACATTGAATTTTGTGTTCGTTTTTTGTTACAACAACACAGGGATAGGAACGTTAGGCACCATAAAGGAGAAAAGATGTCGAATAATAATCAATAGAGATTGGGGTTCTTCCAGGGGAGGTAATTATTCAGAAAAGCACCCCTCTGACCTTATGCAGATTAGATGTCCACAAAAACTTAATTGTATCACGTTGAATATTGATTGGTGGTGGTATTGTGGCCCAAATTCATTGTTCCCGGACATTCCAGGCAACTGGTCTGGTATCTGTGCTCCAATTCAACTATCTTACCCTGTCCAGATATTCCAGCGGATCAACCAGCATCGACCCACACACCGCCACAAGAGAGACGTATCAATGGATGAGGTTCCCACTGAGCATCGCCTGACCACTCACTGGACAAGGTGGTGGACCTCTGTGTCTCACAGTTCGGCACTGTCTCTCAGTGGACTCACATTGAGGTCCTGCATTATCGACTAGCTAAGTTTGTCAATGACACCACGGATGGAATGGCCGGTGTGAGAACAGAACTGGGTGCCCTGCGCCTGATGACCATGCAAAACCGCCTGGCATTGGACATGTTGTTAGCAGACAAAGGAGGTGTCTGTGCCATGGTGGGGGATCAGTGCTGCACCTTCGTCCCGGCTGAAGATGAATCTGAGGGTGCTGTGGGTCATGCTGTGCAAGAGATGAAGAACACTGCGCATAAGCTGTACGGAGATGAGACCAAGGACTGGGGATGGGGTTTGATGCACAATCTGTTTGGATGGGTGACACCACTTATCACCATGATAATTCCTGTACTACTGATTCTTGTGGCCCTATGTACTTTTGGGCCCTGCTTGTTGCAATGTCTGATGAATAGAGTGTATAGTATGATTGATGCAACCACCAGGCAACATAGATATGTACCAGTGAATAATGCTTAAGCTTTTAGCTTAAAAGAGGGGACTGAGGGAAATTATATGCTTTCTTTTATATGCGTTATTTTTCTATAATACATTATGTATCATTTCAGTCTGAACTTTTTTGTCCCTCTCTCTGCCATATATGGAGTTGTTTTATCTCTATCTCTACATCACCACACCCTATTAGGGGGAAGGGCTATTAGTATAAGAATCGCCTGTCCTCTTTGTTTCTTTGAGAACTGCATTCTGAATAAACCAGATTTGATTTTACTCGTGTGGTTCATTGAGCTGCGGTCTCCCGAGATCTCGTTAACATCCAGTTGCTGAGTAGACACTGAAAACCAACTACACTGTAGAGCGGTTCTATCAACTCCTTCATAGCAATTTTTGTTGTCCATTGCAGTGGACATTTGGTCTTAACAGCTGTGAATATCAAACTAATATAAACCAATATAAAAAAAAATATGAACAATATAACATTTCAACTTTAATTTTGAGGTTTTTGTTTTACAAATTGCACATCTAATAAAATAAACCTCTAATAGAAAATGCATTAGAGTCAGTGCAGTCACTTTACACACACACACACATTTCCTGTGTGTATCTTTCAAGGTATTCCCCAGTGGCACAGAGCAGTAGTGCACTTTGCACTAATCACATTAAATAAATAATTGTATATTCTGCATATGACATTTTCTCAAATTTTCTTCTTAAAATTTGACATATTTTAGAATGAGATTTGAATTTTGACTAATTATTACCCTACTGGCCATAACAGCAAATAGCATTATAATACCACATGAAGACATCTGTACAATACCTGTACACATTTTTGAGGGGGTATTGTATTTATTAGGTCCTATATATCTCAAATAGCAAGAAAAATTACAAAATGCACATCAGGCAAACTTGTGGGACTCAAGAGGATATATAATAAATTTCAATCAGCATGTGCATTGAGTAGCAGTCATTGGAACCCAATGTCCATTGCAATGGATATGCATTTTTTTTTTAAATCCTGAAAAAAGACTTGCAGGTCTACAATTGATTTTTTACTTTAATTAGTAAGTTAAATCTCTCTATTTTACATACTAACTATGAAATACTGGCAAACATATCAAAGATTGCAAATATAACTGTAGAAAATGCTGCTTACTTCTGTGTGTGGGAAACAGCGCCACTCACTGACCAACTGAATCATCAGTAATCTCCAAATAAATCTTGTTAGCGACAAACTCTCAAAACTTTTCAAGCTTGAAGCTTTTACAACTAATTTAAACTTTCAGGCTAGGCTTTCTCAAGCCAACTGAAGTTTATATCATAAACTTCCTCTATCTAGTTCATGTTGATATTAAAGAGGAAGAGACTCACACACACATTTATTATGATGAAACTGAAAGCGGATTGGATTGCAGGCGACCTGCACAATGAGTTCAAAGATGGATGTGGTTCATCAAACTGCAGATGAATGGATTTATTGTAATAAACAGGACGAGAGCGTCTCTGAAACACTGTGTGTTTTATCACACACTGCTGAGCGCACAAACATGTCTCCCAAGGGACTGAACCTGCGACGGGAGAAATGCTCTCCAGTCCCGAGGGCATCAGAACCAGAGGAGAGGAGGAGAGCGGAGGAAGAGAAGAGGAGGAGGAGGAAGAGAGGAGAATAGGAGGAGAGCAAGAGAGGAGGACGGGACGCAGGCAGAGTGTCTCAGCAACAGCATCTGTTGAACTAAAACATGAACTCTTATTTAGGAGATTCTGTTTATCCTTCTGAGTTTAATATTTCATAATGCTTCTGATTATTTCTCAATATATATATATATATATATATATATATATATATAGAGAGAGAGAGAGAGAGAGAGAGAGACATTATTAAATAATATATTTATATTATTAAGTAATTATTATTAAAATTATTATTGATAAATAAATGAAAATAAAAATAAAATAATATTTTTGTATAATAATGATAATGAGAATAATAATAATATTATATATATATATATATAAGCTCTTTTTTAAACAGAATTTGGAGAATGGAAAATGATTTGACGGATCATCAATTGGATCGTGTGACACTGTTTTACTGTATTTATCATCTAATAAATTCAGCTTTAATCACAGGAATAAATGACACTTTACTATATATTCACATAGAAAACAGCTGTTTTACACTGATATAATATTACACTGTTTTACTGTATTTATCATCTAATAAATTCAGCTTTAATCACAGGAATAAATGACACTTTACTATATATTCACATAGAAAACAGCTGTTTTACACTGATATAATATTACACTGTTTTACTGTATTTATCATCTAATAAATTCAGCTTTAATCACAGGAATAAATGACACTTTACTATATATTCACATAGAAAACAGCTGTTTTACACTGATATAATATTACACTGTTTTACTGTATTTATCATCTAATAAATTCAGCTTTAATCACAGGAATAAATGACACTTTACTGTATATTCACATAGAAAACAGCTGTTTTACACTGATATAATATTACACTGTTTTACTGTATTTATCATCTAATAAATTCAGCTTTAATCACAGGAATAAATGACACTTTACTATATTTTCACACAGAAAACAGCTGTTTTACACTGATATAATATTACACTGTTTTACTGTATTTATCATCTAATAAATTCAGCTTTAATCACAGGAATAAATGACACTTTACTATATATTCACATAGAAAACAGCTGTTTTACACTGATATAATATTACACTGTTTTACTGTATTTATCATTAATAAATTCAGCTTTAATCATGATATAATATTACACTGTTTTACTGTATTTATCATCAAAAGTATTACATCACCACTGTTAGTTTGAGTCATTCATTATAAATCTTTGTGAGTGTTTGACTGAAATCATTTCATACAGTCGTGTCAGCGTCGCTTTACAATAGAGGAGCACATTTCTTCATTTAGAGGATCAATAGCTCATTACAACAGACAGTGTGTGTGTGTGTGTGTGTGTGTGTGTGTGTGTCTATCCATCAGTCTGAACGATCACTGACAGACGCGCGACGCCTCTGGATTAAATTACACTGATATTTTACCATCAGGATCTATTGAAACATGCATGTGTGATTTTAGCAAAACACACACACACACACACACACACACACACAGAAATCAATATAATGCTTGCATTGTTTAAATGTGACATTTTTAAGATAATCCTTGCTCGATTATGAAGGATTGTTACACAACTACATCTTTTGAAAATCAAAACGATCAAATAACAAACAGTCAAATCTAATATAATAGAAACCTGATTATAACAACCTGTTATTAAACACAAATGCTGCAGCTTTATGGATTTTTGCACGACAAGAAACAGAAATGCCGTTTCACAGCAGAATCTCACTGGATGGAAAGAAACGCAAAAGTGTAAAAACACTGCAGACTTCGGTTAGTTTCTGCGGAAACCGATCCAGATTAATTCAAGATGAAAAGGTTCCATCACACTGAATTAAACTCCATCCTGAAGTGACCTTTATCACACACACACACACACACACACACGCAGATCAGCTCTGATATTCATACTCTCTCTCTCTCACACACACACACTCTCACACTCACTCTTGCTCACTCACTCACTCTCTTTCACACATTCTCGCTCTTACACACTCACTCACTCTCACTCTCTCAAGCCCTCTCACACTCTTTCACATTCACACTCACTCTCACACACTTACGCTTTTTCACACTCGCCCTCTTTCTCTCTTTCACTCACACACACTCAAGCACTCTCTCTCTCTTTCACTCACACTATCAAGCACTCTTACACTCTCACTCTCTCGCTCATGCTCGCACTCTCTCACACTCTCTCTCTCTCTTTCACTCACAGTCTCACACACTCACAGTCTCACACACTCACTCTCACGCTCTTTCACACTCACACACACACACATACTCACGCACGCTCATACACTCTCCTGCACTTCCACACACTCATGAGCATTTGCTTACACATATACAAATAAAACAGTATATATATAAGAATTAGTTACTCCAGACACAGAAGCACAGAGAGAGAGAGAGAATATGTTGTATGTTTCGTTTGCTGAGGTTTAGGCTTTTATCAACATCCACAGAATCAACAGAAGCCGTTTATGTGTTTGTTAGATATCAAGACTGAAAGTCATTTGCCAAAACAATCACAGAGAAACTGTCTGTGTGTGTGTGTGTGTATGTGTGTGTGTGTGTGTGTGTGTGTGTGTGTGTGGAAGAGAGACAGAGAGAGAGAGAGAGAGAAGGAGAGTTATTTCTGCAGTGAGACAGTACTGTTCACACATACACTTCACTGCTGCAGCCTGATGCTGCACTGCACGCACACACACACACACACACACACACACACACACACACACACACACAGACACACACAGTGGAGGAGCAACAAGCTGTTGAGCTACTACAATCACACACATTAAACTTCAAGCGCAATCCTCAGCAATATATGAATATAAAGAACACACACCTTCATGCTCCCTGTGTTTTACACTGAAACCACACAAACTATGACATCGGTTTCATCAACACAAGATCAGAGATGAAGACGCTTTTCACTTTCAGCTGATCCACAGCTCATGACAACAGAATAACGCAGATGAAGAAGGGAATATAACGGAGACGGCTCTTCACTCAATTTTAAAGATTTTAGTTAAGCTGTAGAGTTTACAACACACACACTTACTCTCTCACACACACTCTCTCACTCATATTCTGTTGGTTGATCACAGTTGTCACTCAATTACTGTATGATTTTATTCAGACGAGAGCACTTGGAAATTCAAAAACGCTTGACAAAACCGACTCCGATTGGAAAGTCTTGTTAATAATAATTATCATTTATTATGTAAATCATGTGGTAAATGACATGCAAATGTCTTTTAATAATTCTATTAGAATCAGTGACTCAAGAAAAGCATTTCGAGCGAGTTTGTGCGTCTGTTATCAGACATTCCTGAGCAAGAGTGTGTTTCCTGAAGAAGGTGCCGAGCAACAAATGTCCCATTAAAACACACACACACACACACACATATTACATTTGAAAATCTTGATTTATAGACATCCTATAATTTGTACATATACATGTATATAAATACACACGTATACATGTGTGAACATACATATATACATGTATGTGTGTGTGTGTGTATGTACGTATAAATATATATTGTGTGCATGTGTGTACATACACACCACACACACACAGAGATGATCATATATGAAAACGCGAACATTTAACATGAACACATGAATTTCTAGAACTACACACGCGCTTTCTGAATGAAATTAAACTTATGTTAACTAATGACACTGGTCGCCTGATCTCTCATCAATTCCACTGTAAATGAGGTGAATGTGCCACACATGATCGCGGAGAAAAACCTTCCCTCACGTCAATCATCTCCTCGCTTCAATTAAGCGTTAAAGCGCGCGCGCGCGTCCGACGGACTGATACAATGAAGCGGCGCGGCGCGACAATCACGCGCTTCACACGCGAACCGCAGAATCCCGACGCAAACACAGTCTCACCGTCCGCAGGAACTGGATCTCATCCTCCGCGTCTCCGCCTTCAGCCATGATGAGCTCCGTCAGTCACAGCAGCCATGCACGTGCACGCGCGCGCGCTCCCGCCCGTGCGCGCGCCTCCAGCGCCACCGCAATGGGGCTTCGGCTCTGACGTCACGCCTGGCGCATATTAATATTAATACACAGGTGTGTTTGTTCTGTAATATTTCATGCATTTATTACTTCGCATTGAAGCTTTCAGTGCAGAATAGAGAATGCTGCATGTTTTATTAAAGTATAAATCATATTATACTGATATAGACCTGAATGCACTGCCTTTATAAATCTTATAGGAGTTTTTACTGTCAAGCAAATGAACTAAACAGTTTTCATTTGATGCAAAATATTTGACAAAACAACTTGGATTGTAAAAAAAAAATGGTAGAAACTCAAAGCCGTGTGACTGGACAAGTTTACAAATATGACGTTAAAAGGATTTGATCTCAAACACAAACACTCTCTCACACAGACACACAAACTCACTCTGTCTTTCTCACTCTCATTCTCTCTATCTCTCACACACACACGCACACACACGCACACACACGCACACACAATCTCACTCTCTCTCATCGAGTTGTTTTTGGTGTATCTCAGGCTCACAACAGGTTGTAATTGCAGCAGATAAACAGGACAAAATTCCTACAGAAACAAACACAGCCCATAATATAAATCATTTCACATGCCATAGAATTCAAGGATCCTCAAAAAGCTTTGGAAATCTCTGGAATGAAGTGTAACATTCATTACTTCGCCTGACCGAGTGACCTATGTGACCCTTCAGGTCAATATTCAGGGCTGTTAAACACGAGCAGAGATCCGATCCAAACGCAGCTTCATTAGGGATAATCCATAATCATAATCCACAAACGAGCAAAACACAGAGAAATCCAGGACAGAACCATAATACAGGAAATCAGTTTAACATAAAGAAGAATTCAAGGTGCAAATGAATCACAGGTGTGACTAATCAATCCAGGATGAGCAGAGGATTGTGGGAAATGTAGTTTATGATGAAATAAAGAGATCATGCCGGTTGCAGAACTGCTTCCTTCTTTATCTCTTCAAGGCAGTTTGTGCTTCTACATTAATCCCACAATGCATTTATTGACACGCATTCATGCTTTTATCCAAAGTGACCAGCAATTTGTCAGAGCCGACAATATTCATAATGCACAATGCCAGCTTTATTAGACAGAGAAAAGCAGAGGTTAAAGGCAAAGAGGAAGACTTGTATTGTTATGATTATTACTATCATTGTTTGTGGTGTGTTTGCAGATGCATGTGAAAGATGTGAGTGTTGAAATCCCAGTGCATTTTCTCAAGAACTGGACTGGATCTCTGGTGTTCTGCTGCCTCCTGCTGGCGGGACTGTAAACAACACGTCATTTTCATGTTAAATGCATTCAAAGTTACTATTATTTCTGGGTCATTATAAACATCTTTGTAAAATGCATCTATATGCAGTGTTGTCTCAAGAAATAAAATATGTAAACATTTTTACATAATCCTGCATAAAAACCTAACAATATTAATCCCAAATAAAATTTAATTCCTCAGTTTGGGAAACTAAAAGCTGATATTATATATATATATATATATATATAAATAAATGTATTTATTATTAATAATGTTATATAATGTAATATAATAATTACTATTACACTATTCATGTTTTTTTTAGCAACATTAAAGTTGTAGATTTTTAAAACCAGTAAGGCAATAAGTTAAATATTTCCTTTAAAAAAATACTGTATTTATTTTCAACAGTACGGAACAAATTTTATTCTATTAGATCAATATTTTATTATTTTATATATTATTTATTTTATTGTTATTTACTGAAACCACATCATTTTCAGCTGAATATACATAGTTATAGTTACTATAGTTACTGCAATAAACACTTCACGTGTTTATAATGGATCTTCAAAAACTGTAAGCAAAAGTTCTTATGAAAGATTGTTTATATATATATATATATATATATATATATATATATATATATCATAACAACAACTGAAAATATGCTTTAATATAGCAGATTTGAAATCAGATTGTGGTTTAAACAGTTTGATATTTACTCTGACTCCTCATTAATACTCAAAGCAACCAGTAACCAGTAATTGTGTAACAAATCACAAACGTTAATTATTCCATTGGTTTGCTCGCGTAATTCTATCTAAGTTATTATAAGTGTGGATATTTTTTATAAGTGTGTCAGTTTGAGCCGCCGCTGTTTGGTTTAAAAAGGGCGCGAATTTAATTTTTTAAGATCGATTGCGTCTCACGGTATAAACTAGGGTAGTAAAATACTTTACATCGATATAAACTCGATATATCATTATGTATATTATAAAATATATATTAATGAATATATATCGCATCTCAGGTCGCCAAGGTATTTAACGGTTATTTTTGAACCGCCATTTTGTTTCTCAGAAATATCTTCAGTTTATTTCTTTATTTTTGCTATATTTTTCGCGGTCTAAACGACAGAAGTAAAGTCCTTTCCATCGATATAAACCCATGAGGAATTAACGTAATCTCAATTACGGTCAAATAAAAGAACCGCCATTTTTTCCCTCAGAAATGTTTTTGCTGACTTTTCACACAGGAATTTGCATATTAACAGGTATGAACAAACTAAAATGTTCACATATACAACACAATTGAACGTATACATAGATAAACCGACAATAATCATCACAGTCTGTCGTTAAATCCGTTTTTTTGTCGTGTTTGTATTACTTTGTGGTTTGTGGTTACTAATGAGGTAATTATTTTCTCTAACTTTCACGCATGTATTTATACATTTTTATTCAGATGGTTTCAGATTCTATTATACTTATGGTGATATTTAGTTGTATGTGTCGTTCTTTGTGGACAATCTTTATGTATATGTCGTTTTTTAATATTTAAACGGAGTTATTTATAATGAATGTTTTATTTTAAAGCATTATGAAGCTAATGTTTTGCCTTTGCCTCCTAGTCAAACAGATAGATAGATAGAAGGATGGACGGGTGGATGGATGGATGGATGGATGGATGGATGGATGGATGGATGGATCTGTCCCCTTTAAACTGATGCTGCTGTGTTTCTGCAGCTGACTGTCCGCAGCGCCGCTGTTTTGCTTTATGACACACTTCTGATGGGGCGGGGCCATTCCAGATCCAACCAATCACAGTGGCGGATTCGAACGCTTCCGTCTCTCATTGGTTTGCGCGCTTGTCAATCACACTGTGAGCCCGCTGTCCTCCAGAACGCACTTTATTCCCAGAGCGAGTCACGGACCCGTCATGCACCTCTTATGGGTGAGTTTAACATGATTAACTTCATATAACATGCGATTACTGCATGCGAACAGCCGTGACACGTTCATATACGCTGGAGTTTTGTGTTTATGCGGGTGAGATCATGTGTGTTTGAACGAAAAGACGCAGAACTTAATACTGTATAATGAGAATATCACACAAATGCATTGATCACAATCATATCTTAGCTAAATAGTAGATGTATTGTTGAATGTGAAGAGATCACAAGGCTTTGAGAAATGCAATAGCATCAATGATGCAGCAGTGCAAAAATAACTTTCTGCATAATAAATGATGCTCAGAATAGTGCAGATTATCACTGCCACTCCACAGATATATAACATGCTGTTGATACTATAAAGAAACACTCACTGCATTTTGTGCATGATCATTTTAAAGTGTCATTATAATGTGTGTGTGTGTGTGTGTGTGTGTGTGTGTGTGTGTGTGTGTGTGTGTGTGTGTGTGTGTGTGA
>JAWRVZ010000137.1:277500-307500 GCA_037043235.1 Rhodeus uyekii
CCATGATGTCAAATATAGTTTTGCATAAAGCAGCTTGACTGAGTGTGTTTGAAGAGCTAAAATTACAAGAAGCCAAAGACACTGAAATGTCAAATTACGAATGGCCGTGTTAAAGATCAGTGTGATGCTTTCTGTGGAAACACTCGTAATCTCGTGCTCGCTCTGCTTTCTTAGGCTTGTCATGTGACTCGGGAGTTTCGGCCTTTCCCTGATCCATTATTGAATTTCCGCAGTTTGAGAGTCACTAAGATCAAAGCCACAGGTCTCAAACACTTTCCCTGCACCTTCATCCTGTTGAGCCGCAGGAAGCTGTTTCAAACATCCACATGGGTCGCTTCACAAGTCCTCCACATTCACGAGATGAAGGGGATTAAAACACTTTTGTTGCTGGAACAGGACTCGAGTCTCATGGTTGCACTGACGAGAAAAGAAAGAATTCCCATTAAGCGTCTGGCCTTTCTGTGATCTTTCTCTTGTGAACATCACAAGCTTCTCGTTTGATTTGATCATCGGCTGTCAGATGTGGGATGCATTAAACTCGTCTCTGCTGATAAACAGATGTTTGACATTACAAATATAACCTAGTGATGTGTGTTTCTCGAGGGACTCTTGTTGTCTCTTGAGCCTGAGGCCGACACTGATCCGATCATGTGATGATTGTGATGAACTCTCACTCTCAGGAGACGCTTCGTTACACTGCAGCTGAACGACTGAATCCACCGAGATCCCCATTCTCTCCATTCTACACAAAATTGTGTACTTTACTAGAGGTTTTGACTAAATGTTAATTGCTGCAGTCTGTTTAAAATGTTTAATTAATTTAATTTAATGTTTAATTAAAGGTTTAATCCAAATATAATTATTTAAAAAAATCAATTTTATTCAATGACTCACTCATTGTCATTGAAGAAGAAGAAGAAGAAATGTTACATTTATATAGCGCTTTTCCAGAGCTCAAAGCGCTTCACATAGTAGGGGGGGAATCTCCTCAACCACCACCAATGTGCAGCACCCACCTGGATGATGCGACGGCAGCCATATTGCGCCAGAACGCTCACCACACATCAGCTTATTGGTGGAGAGGAGACAGAGCAATGAAGCCAATTAGAGTATGGGGGGGATTAGGAGGCCATGATGGACCAAGATCAATGGGTAGATTTGGCCAGGATGCCGGGGTTACACCCCTACTCTTACGAAGGACATCCTGGGATTTTTAACGACCACAGAGAGTCAGGACCTCGGTTTAACGTCTCATCCGAAGGACGGTGCTTGTTGCAGTGCAGTGTCCCCGTCACTATACTGGGGCGTTAGGACCCACACAGACTGCAGGGTGAGCACCCCCTGCTGGCCTCCTAACACCACTTCCAGCAGCAACCTAGTCATTCCCAGGAGGTCTCCCATCCAGGAACTAATCAGGCTCAACCCTGCTTAGCTTCAGTGGGCAACCAGTCTTAGGCTACAGGGTGATATGGCTGCTGCTGACTTCATTGAGTCACTCATTCACTCACTCACAGTAAAGACTTCATTTGATTCATTACTGGATGAATGAGTGTTTTTGAATGAATCTGTTGAGTGAATGATTCAATGACTCACTCGTAAAGACTTCATTTGTTTCATTACTGAATGAATCAGTGTTTTTGAATGAATCTGTTGAGTGAATGATTCAATGACTCACTCGTAAAGACTTCATTTGTTTCATTACTGAATAAATCAGTGTTTTTGAACGAATCTGTTGAGTGAATGATTCAATGACTCGCTCGTAAAGACTTCATTTGTTTCATTACTGAATGAATCAGTGTTTTTGAACGAATCTGTTGAGTGAATGATTCAGTGACTCGCTCGTAAAGACTTAATTTGATTCATTACTGGATGAATGAGTGTTTTTGAACAAATCTATTGAGTGAATGATTCAATGACTCACTCGTAAAGACTTCATTTGTTTCATTACTGGATGAATCAGTGTTTTTGAACGAATCTGTTGAGTGAATGATTCAACGACTCACTCATAAAGACTTAATTTGTTTCATTACTGGATGAATCAGCGTTTCTGATCGAATCTCCTGAATAAATGATTCAATGAATCACTTGGAAAGACTTCACTTGTTTCATTACAGCAGGGGTCCCCAATCTCCCCTTTCATCCGGCCCGCGGAGACCTTTTTGTCTACGGAAAAACATACATAAATTTACGTGTATCCTGCCAAGATCAGCCGCCGCTTACATGGACGTTATGTTTTTACCGAATTAAAACAGAGGCGCGCAGAGAGTTGTTGCAATGAAATGCGTTTGGGAACTCCTCCCCTTCACATAATTTCCGAAACCTTATAGGATAACGCCAGTTGACAACTGGACAATCGATGCGGATCTGGCAGACAGACGGTATAAATAGCATAAGCGCGTCAGAATATTGTGTCAGAATAATTGACGTTCAATTCAATTGCGTCAGAATATTTCCTTCACACTTCTCTAAACGGAATATGGAAAAATAACCGAGGTTACGATAGTAAACGGAGACGTTTTCCAACCGATCACTACATTACAAAACCTTTTTCGCTGCTTACTTTTTCTACTTCTGGTCACGTCAATGAGATGATATATCGTTTTTTCCCACATATAATCCACAGACACATAGTCATGCCTTTTGCACCCTCATATAGCTCGCGGGTGTGATATGTAAAATGTATAAAAATGTTATGTATAAACAAATAAAATGTGTGACAGCCCGCAGGACTGGTGGTGTTTCCCCCCGTTTTTGTCTAAGGAAGACATTCCTAATGTCAACACTTTTGCATCAATGTACCTTTCAATCTTTTGAACAACATACATGAGTGAACAAACATTTTGAAGAATAAAATACGTGAAGAACAATTAAAGAACAAACGTGTCTGATGATAATCTGTTCGGGAAATCAAATCTAGAGCCAGAAATATCTGCTATTTTGGCATCCAGGAAACAATTTCACCATTCCCACTAATACAGGTGTGCATGTGTAGTGTTTCAGTGTGTTATTAAATAATAACTGAACAAAATAATATTGAATAATTAATTAAAAACAACATCCATGTTTTGATTCTTTTTTATTTGGACCTCGAGTGTGTAGTCGACCCCCCCGAACTGCTGTTTCACAGTTAATGCGGCCCTCGGGCTGAAAAGTTGGGTGACCCCTGCATTACAGGATAAATCAGTTTTTTCTTGAATGAATGATTCAATGACTCGCTCATAAACACTTCACTAGATTAAAATTCTTTATGAATCGGTGTTTCTGAATGATTCAATGGCTCCTTTGTCACCAGGAGTTGGACTTAATATCCAATGGACGAATGTCCTCGTGGATTCAATCCCCACTCCTGGTAGTTCTTTGGCTGTCTTCCTTGCTTTCCTGTATCTCAAACAGTAGAGCCTTGGAGCTTGCAACGCCAAGGTCAAGGGTTCGATTCCCAGGGAAAGCAAGAACTGTTTAAAATGTCAATGTGTTTCTTGCATGCAATGAAAGTTGCTTTGCATAAAAGCGTGTGATAAATGCATAAATGTAAGTGTCATAAAGACTTCACTTGTTTCATTACTGGATTAATCAGTGTTTTTGATCGAATCTCCTGAATTAATAATTCAATGACAATTCATCAATAATGTAATCAACACAATTGTTTGACTATTGTGAATTGTTTTTTAAAAGTTACTAAAGTTAAAATAAAGTTTTCATCGCTTCTGTAAACATCAGTGTTTACATCTGAACTATAACTTTTATCCCAGTTCTTCTGTGATCATTCAGTTTCATATCTTATGCTGATTCTGTTAAAGCTTTAATAGACACAGAAGAAGGGAGATTGTGTGGGAGTTTGAATCAAGATCACGATCTTGCAGTTCCATTATATATTATTGCATGTCTTTAAGTGTGAAGATTGAGTTCAGGACACTATATTTCATCAGGAAATATAACAGCGTATCGTTGAGCTCTGAAGGATCCTTTTATAGTAGGTGTCTTTTAGTGGGATTCTGTTTGGTTTCTCCGTGATTTCTGCCTGGGATTGGGATCAGATGCCCTCTGCACTGGCTCCAGTAATGATAGTAATGAAATAAAGCAATCAGAGGTCATATGAACCTGATCAGCACACGGACCGAGAGACAAAGAACATCCCTTCAGTTGTTGCTGCATGTTTTGCATGGCATTCGATAGCAAACAGCACTCCTGACATTCCTGTGTGTGTGTGTGTGTGTTTATATATAAACTGTTGCTGTTGTAAACGGTCTTTTAATGTTCCCAGTTTTGTAATTGTATGCTCTCCGTCTCAAACAAACACTACTTTGGTTTTCCATAGTACTTTTTAGTTAGTGAGTAAAGTGTGTAGAGCTTGTTCACTGAGCCGTTTGTGTAAATGACCCTGAACAGAACAACACAACGCTGTAAATGGCTCAGGAGTTTGTGTGAGGATTGGGAGTCGTGCGTGTGTGTGTGTGTGTCGTTCGGAGCCTCTCGGGTTGGATGTGTGTCTGCGGTTGATGTTAGTTGATTGTGAGTTTCATGTCGTCCTTCATCAGTCCTGAACTGCACAGACAGCAGAGCGTTCGCTCACTCTGAACACAGTCACTCATACAAGAAATACAAATCATTCAAATGTGTGTTTCTTTAACTGTAACATAGAAACACATTTGTAAATTTCACAGGCAACACTTTGCAAGTCCCGTTTGTTAACCAGGACGTATTCGCTCGCTTACATGCACTATATGCATTGTGCAATATGGTTTTCACTGCATGCATTAATATTTGAGCAATACAATCGTACCGTAATCAGTCAGGATAGTTTATAGTGCATTAACTGAGAATAACAGATCACATTTTTACAAATGTAAATCATAAATCACAAATTTATTAGTAAATGTTGAAATTAGCAAACTAACAATGAGCAATACGGTCAGCATTTATTAATCTTCATTAATGTTACAGATGGACTTTTATTGTGGTACTTTAAGTGTTTTGCTTAAAGACGGCCATCTTTAAATATCAACGCAAGCATTAAAATGAGGTACACATGTGTGTTATATGTACAGTCTCGTTCTTTATTTACTAGTATTTCAGAACACTTGATGATTATCTAATAAAAACAAAAACAAAATATGTATTACAGGGACAATAAAAAAGTTTCCTTTCTCACATCATCAGCTTTAAATATGCAAATTCATCAGCTGATGTTTGACCAGCTGGAAATTAACTAATGCGAATGGATGATAACAGTTATTAAACATTTTAAACATTTGAGTCGTATTTGCGTGTATTTTGTCACATTGTTTTAACTGCTTGCAAACATGTCCCACACACTGCTAATCTTTCTCCTCTCGTTAACAAATTAACTGCTTTATAATGATATGGCAACATGTAAATTCACTTCTTACGCGTCAAAACAAACTCCAGAGGCGTCGGTGCTAGTTATTGTTTGGCCACTAGAGGTCGCTCTCGCTCTCATCCTGTGTAATTCCAGCGGACGCTTCCCAGCCTCTCCGGCAACGGATGCCGCCTGGAAAAACTATATGTGGATTTTTGCGGATAAGGATTGATTTATCAATCAGCTGTCAGTGCAGATTAACCGGCAAAAGTGCATTCCGTGTGCAACGAGTGCCAAAAGCTGCATTTGATTATATATTTTCCCACAATATTGGTTCTCAAATCCTCAGACAGTTCTCTTCTCCTCTTTCCAGGCTTAGTGTGGCACACACAGACACACAATGCAAAGACTAAGTCAACTTCTCTCCTTTTTATCTGCTTTTTATATTGCCCACACCTGTTACTTGCCCCAGGTGAGTTTAAAGGAGCGTCACATGCTTGAAACAGTCTTATTTATCCACAATTTTGAAAGGGTGCCAATAATTTTTGTCCAGCCCATTTTTGGAGTTTTGTGTGAAATTGTCAAATTTGTGTTTTTTCCTTCTTTTTTTGTTTTGTTTGTAACGTGTTTAGCAAAACGTGTTAATGCAATACTTTTCTCTGAGCAATACTGCAATACGACAATATGACATATTATGACTGTACGAGCAAATAGGTGTACGAGCATGGAGGGTCGAATCGGTGTACGAGCATTGTATCGGTGTACGAGAAAAAATTTCCCTCACCCATGCGCAGTTTTGTGTGGAAAAAGTCCTAACGCTCAGCATCCTTGTGCGCATTTTTACATGAAATATCCTAATGACAGCCTCTCATAACACAGTAATGCGATTCCAACCCCTTTATCACCCCTTAACTCATTCATTGGCTGCATCATTCACCACAGTGATACTTTTATAAGTGATTTACAGACGTTTTTACCTCATATTCTAAACATTAATTAATTGTGATCACTATTGTTCACGTAGTGAAATATACACGGTTTTAGCCAAATAATAAACGAAGAAATAGGGTTAGACAAACCATATTTTTATACAAACAACATATAAGCCTCTCCTACAAATGAGCACTGTTTTCATGTTCGTCGGACCTGCCGTTTCTCTGCAGTATCGGCAAAAGCGCAAGAGTAAAATGTGACTTCTTACCCCGTGAGCTCGTTTTAACAGACAGCGGGTTAGTTGTAACACCATGTTATCCAATGTAAGTTCATTCACGTGTTTTTATTTGTTTAAAAAAGTTGTGTCTTGATCATAAGCATAACTTATGAATTAAATATTTTTTTTTAACAATATAAGATTAGACTAACAATCTTTCACACATTCTTTGAAAATCGAAAAACAACTACTATAACAAAAAATATTTACATGCTGCCAAAAGAGTTTTTCCTGTGGTTCTCATCCAAACTTCGAAAAATGGCCAGAAGACGTGTGCAAACAGTGTGATGAAAAGCCCTTTAGCACGTCACATTTATGCCCGTGCAACTATCTAAAAAAAAATCGCTGTTACTCTTTACCCCGCGTTACTTTGTGCCCCGCGCTCCCCTAGTTCTCTCGCGGCTCCCGCGAATTCGTTTGTTCGAGGCTCCCGCGAATTCGTTTGTTCGAGGCTCCTGCGAATTCGTTCGTTCGAGGCTCCCGCGAATTCGTTCGTTCGAGGCTCCCGCGAATTCGTTCTCTCGCGGCTCCCGCAAATTCGTTTGTTCAAGGCTCCCGCGAATTCGTTCGATCGAGGCTCCCGCGAATTCGTTCTCTCGGCTCCCCCTAATTTGTTCTCTCACGGCTCCCGCAAATTCGTTTGTTCAAGGCTCCCGCGAATTCGTTTTCTCGCGGCTCCCGTAAATTCGTTTTCTCGCGGCTCCCGCAAATTCGTTCGCGGCTCCCATGTTCCACGACTTTATCTCTGGATTATCACTTTGTTTGTTTTCTGCACTATTATAATAAATTCACTCATTTGCTCACCCTGTTTCTGTTTGGGTCTTCCTTGTCACTTTCTGTCAGTCTTGTCATTGTTTCACTTCCTGTCTATTGGGTCATTGTTTCACTCCCTGCACCTGTCTTGTAATCACTTCCTCGTTAGTCTCCCAGGTGTTGCTGTTTCCCCTTGTGTATATATCACTCTTGCATTCCCCTTGTGTTTGTCAGTTGTTAAAGAAGTAATGTTAATCGTGTGTGGATGTTTGCCTGTTTCTCCTGCCGTGTTTCTTGTTTTGAGTTATATTCTAGTGTTTGGTTTACGTTTAGTTTATTTGCACATGTGTGCTTCTTTTGTTTATATTTAAAGTCTTTTGTTTTGTTTATTATTAAAAGTGACTTTAGTTTGGAATTCTGTCTTGCTTTCGTCTCCTTGTTCCCGCATCGCACACCAGTCGTAACACATCCTTTTTTCCCCGCTCCTCTCTCTCCTCCACTCACACTGCTCAAACCTGAAGTGCATTACAGTAAATTGTCAAGTATTTTTAGAGTTTAATTGTCAATTATTAATTAGTATTTATATGAGATCTTAATGGTTACAATTTTAATTAATAGGGTAAAACCAAAGAAAATATTTAAAATGGGCATTTGTGGTCGTGTGGAACGAATTAATTGATTTTTAGTGCATTCTCATGGGGAAATTTGTTTTGGTGTATGAGCATTTTGGTTTACGAGCTCGCTCTTGGAACGAATTAAACTCGTAAACCGAGGTATTACTGTATATGTTTGTTCAAAATGAGAGTGTGAACGCCAAGCGAACCGGGACATTTGCAAACTACAGGTGTGAACGCACTCAAAATGAGAAGTCAAATGTGCTGAAAGCTGTCGTTGATATTCTGATGTCACGTTCGCTCTTGTTACGCGGCGGTCCTGAAGAAATGTGGTCGACTGCACAGTTACACATGTCTAGTGCAAAGCAGCCTTGCAGAAAGTGCATGTTTTTCAGATATTACAGTCAAAAGGCCGGATGTGATCATGACCAGCAGAAAAACATTTACTGTCATGATAAATATGCATTTAGAGCAAATGATATACAGAACATGCAGTGTTTTCATCCTTCAACCATTAATAATTATCAGCTTATTTGAGATGATTTGTGCTGGTTTGAGCGGATGATGCATGAATCTGCAACATGTCTCTAATATGAGCTGATATTATCAGAGCAGCATCAGCGCAGACATATTGAACCGGTGTCTGCTGTGCGTCAGCCCGAGGCTGCTGAACACACTGGCAGATGTGTGTGCTGTAATATGACATCATCTGCGTGACACACACACACACACATCTGACAGCTGCTGATCCTATATCTCACTGCCTGTCAATCAGCAGTTTCATTCACATTCATCCTTTTATCCAAAGCGACTCGTATCCCATTCAAGAAACACATTGATATTCTAATCAGTTCTTCCTATTCCTGGGAATCGAACCCATGACCTTGATGTTGCAAGCACTGCTCTCCACTGTTAGACACACAGGAAAGCAGTTTCAACCAACCACAAAGCAACATGCTAAAACCATCTTACAGCAACCAACCAATAATATTCAACTTGTGACAACTTGCCCCGCTCTGGCTTATAAAGTCTGGATTTACATTTGTATGTTGGTATGAATAGATCCAGGCGTTTAGTTTCATTTGAGTCACTGAGAAACAGCATGTGTTTGTGTTTCTGAGACACTGGCGCCTCCTGGAGGAGGAGAAACTCTCAGCGTCTGCTTTACTTTAATGTTGTGATTGCTGGCAATCAGAAGGTTCCCGTTTAATACAGACTGATGTGATTCATCAACAGCACTAGTTCCTGTTGTCCAGATGGTGGCGCTGTTTAACCTCTATAATGAGTGGCTGATTCACACAGATGGAAAGAAGCTCTTGTGTGAAACAGCTTTTCTTTCGCTGTGCTTTTCCTCCAGTATTGATGACAGAAAAGCTGCAAGAGCTGCACCGATCGTGCGTTTTATTTCCGAGAGGCTGAAAGAGATGCAGGTCCTCGCCTGCAATCAATGTGGCTTTGCGTTTGGACCAGAACCAGACGTTCAGTCAGCGTTTGCAGGTCCAGCAACGATGCATTATCATAATGAGACGCGATTAATCACGGCAGCCGTTGCCTTCGTTCTCATTATCAATCGGGTTTGTAATGCTGCCGACTGGGACGTTTGCCACGGAAATGCATGTGAATTACGATGCAACTTCTCCATGAAGTTTTATTCCTGCTGTGAGTGACCCATTAAACTCATTTCAGGCCGACGCTTTAAATATGCAGCTCAATATCAAACATTCATCTTCATACAGACACTCAGAATCTTCTTACTGACATTGTGTTTTATCATTCAAACATGCATTTATCAGACGCTTTTATCATCATTCAAGAAACACATTGACATTCTAATCAGTTCTTGCTTTCCCTGGGAATCAAACCCATGACCTTGATGTTGCAAGCACTGCTCTCTACTGTTAGACACACAGGGAAGTGTTTGTAAAAGAAAAGCAGCTTTATTGCATTAGATCAGGGTCTGTTTGAGCACAAATAAAGCTATGGATGGCTGTTCTCGTTAAAGCAACGAGTTAATCTGATTTCCCCGCAGGAAACTCTCTGTTGCGGCCGGAGGACATCTGGATGCTGGACGGGGATGAATGCATTACCCATGAGCCTTTGTGTCGTCCCAGCAGACCGGATCACCTGGACTTCCTGAGGATCACGCCGCCCGAGGACGACATCATCGGAGACACGCCATTCTGTCCTCATCTCGGAGTAACGGTGAGTCACAAGGTTTCTCTCAGAAACATTAACAATTGTATTTATTCCAATCGTTGCTGCAAGTTTTATTGAGAACATTTAAGAACTATTGTTCTTGCATTATTCTTGATTTAGTTTTTGCTGCTCTTATTTTGATGTGCAGAGCGATATAAAAATAATATAATAATAGAGATAACGCGTATTTCCTTCAGTGTCAATAGAGTCAAACACACTCACACACACACACACACACACACACACACACACACACACACACACACACACACACACACACACACACACACACACACACACGAGGCTTTGTATAAGAAGTCTTTCAGGTCCAGCGGTAAATCCAGATTCCTCAACTCCGTGAGACTCATTTGTGTTTCAGAGTCACGACTGATTGATTCAGCAGAAGAACATGTTAATAGCTGTAATAACTCTTTCTCTCTGTTCTGAACCAACACACACCCACTGAAAATATTAAATAATTATGATTTTTTTGTGTTTCTGAAAGAGCTCATCAAAGCTGAATTTATTAGATGATAAATACAGTAAAACAGTGTAATATTATATCAGTGTAAAACAGCTGTTTTCTGTGAATATAATATTTCATTATTTTACTGTATTTATCATCTAATAATTTCAGCTTCGAGCAGAAGAGAAACACTGAGAGCTGTGTTTACTCCACATGTTGGTTGACTCAGTGAATCATCAGAACATTGACGTGAGATGCAGTTTAACTCGTGTGTGAATACCAGCATACCGACACACCCGTGACTCCGCCTGATTCTGACACTGATCTCAGAGCAGATTAGACGGGTGTGACACACACCACAAAGAGCCGCAAATGTCAGATGAAATGTCTGGATGAAGGTGATGATTACGGCTTTGTCTCATTCATTGTTCCTCTCAGTAACACAACAGATCATGTGAGCTCACTGTGGTTTATAGGGTTGAGTCGAGCTCTGCTCCAGATCTCGTGTGATCGTTCTGGATGAGGAGCTTTAGTTTGTGTCGTGTTTCTTGTGTTTACGGCTCAGGAAACGGCAGTAATCGGCCTCTCTCTGTGTTCAGCTCGGCTTGCATAAGAAGAGGCCCGCACTGCTTATAATCTGGGTTAATGTAGGCCAGCACACATGCAGACGTAATGCAGCTGATTACAAGTTTCACAGTGTTTTGAGAGTCTTACGGTGTTGAAATTCAAATAAAGAGAGAAAGCTCAGGCTCGTATCAGTTCTGTGAGCTTTAACACGTCAAAGTCCAGAGTGTTTGAGTTCCTTCACAACATACTCTTGATTATTGTCATTTAAAACACGCAAGGTTCAGTTGGTTTTATGTGAAGTGAATGCAAACATCTGGGAAATAAATTGTGTATAAAGTAATACCTTGGGATATGAGCGTCCCGACATGCGAGCAAGCCTTTGAGAAATAGTTTGCTTTGAGATACGAGTGAAGATTTGAGATACAGTAATATCTTGGGATACGAGCGTTCAACAATCGCGCGCACCCCCCCCCCCCATTCTGTTTTGTCTTTTTGTACAAGTGCTAAATGCTAGGGATGTGCTTTTCGACTAATTTGTTAGTCGTTTAAACAAACATTTTGTAACCGACTAGTCGACTGGTCTAAAATTAATGCCGTTAGAAATAAGGTCACTTTTCTGCGGCGCGCTTTTCCTTCTGGAGGCTGCAGCTTTATGTAGCGAGAGGCGTGTGTGTCGGTTTCCATGGTGAAACCCGTGACAATGAGTTCAATAAACCGGTAAAGAATAAAAAAGTATATATCTTTCTTTCAGCTGAACGTGATCACAGTGACGGACAGTTGTAGTAAATGACGCGATGATTTGGCTTTTTCGGCTCGTCTCTCCAAACATTTCCGTGTCTGTGATTAATATGGTTTCGCTCGGATCCAGTGGAATCATTATCTGTCAGTTTGACATAACAGTTTATAAAACACTTTTCTGTCTCCTCCTACTTTAATACACTTCCAACACCGAGCTCGTCTTTCAGTGTCATTATTAAACCCGCCGCGACTGATATAAACACAACGCATGGGAGATCTGCGGTAAAGATTTAGTTTCTGCTCGGATAACAGATGCATCTCATTTATTTAGTTTTGCTTATTTATTCAAAATATTCACACACTTGTGAAATATACATTACCTGATATTCCAATTCTCAAATATGTGGAAGTGAATGCGTTTTGTCGCTTAAAAAGCCTTTATAATGATCAGCTGATGCGCGACAGAGAATCTGATCTGTCGGATTTACAGCACGTAAATTCAGCCCCTTTTCTCGAAATACATGACAGTGAGTGTCCAGCGGGGAAGTGGGAGAAGTTTATAGTTACCAATGCAATGTGTATCTGATATGAATAAAACACCTTGTCAGTTTATTATTGAACGGATTGATTTTCAAACTATAAATGTATTTTTTGCCAGTACTTATGCGTATTTATACGTCTGAAACCTAAAATAAAGATACGTGGTTGAAAACTGAATAGCTGTGATATATGACAAACACTGATCGCGTCCGTCGCGACCGCAGCTCCAGCCAACACGCGAAAACGAGTTTGAATTTAGCAATTGATCACGAGACGCACGGAATGTTCTAATCCCGCGTGTGATCGCGCGTGTAAGATTAAAATGTCATTTGAAAAATAAAATCTCGTTGTTTTTTTTCTCGTGTATTCGACTAGTGTTTTTAGTGTCGACTAGTGACACCCTGTACCGTGTAGTCGACTACACTCGCACATCCCTACTAAATGCACAGTTTTTTTTGCAACATGCATTTAGCCTACAGTGAGCAATAAACATGTATTTCTCCAGCTTCATGTCCTGAGCACTGTATTTTCTTTTTTTCTACGTAGTGTTTAGTGTCTGTTCCGTGGTGTTTTTAATTGTGACTGACTCGAGGCACGATTTGACAACAGAGTTCAGTTCTGAGCACAGATTCAACTGTTTTGAGGGGTAAGTTTGGTTTTGCAAGAAGAGTCTCAGGTTTTGTGAATGTAGCTTGAAAATAGGGTTTTGTGTTCACAGTTTAGAGAAAAGGAGAGCAGCTTTCAAGAAATGTGTCTTAGCAATCGAGAAAACTAATAGTTAATGAAAACCTCTTGTCATTAGGCAAGCCATTAAACTTACACACTTCACAACTTTCTCAAATGGACTTTAAAAAAGTTTCTACCAGGTTGAAATGAGTTTTTCAACTTTGTAAATAGATTTTTTTTTTAACTAACTCACTAACTAACTATAACTAGTCTCACACCAGTTAGATTGTACAGGAGGATTGCAGACGTCTTCCTCGTCACTGACTCTCTCTGAACTCTTGATTCTGTGTTCAGGTGAAGGTCATCGCTATAGAAACAGAGGCGTGGCCAGTGATTATAGTACCGCCCACTTCACCTGACCCTGCAGGAGATTAGAGAGAGAGAGAGAGAGAGAGAGGGAGAGGGAGAGGGAGAGGGAGAGGGAGAGGGAGAGGGAGAGGGAGGGAGGGAGGGAGGGAGGGAAAGAAGAGAGAGAGAGAGAGAGAGAGAGAGAGAGAGAGAGAGAGAGAGAGAGAGAGAGGGAGGGAGGAGCAAGAGGTTGAATCTCTGCATCGCATTCACCTCCTGTCTTTGAGTAATCAGACACTTGCAGGTGAATATCTTGCCGTGTTTAGAGCTGAACAGAGAGAGAGAGAGAGAGAGAGGGAGTGGTTAGAGGGCAAGGTAATCAAACCTGCGTAACTCCTTCTCTCTCCCAAACTTTCTCCGGGGGAAACACAAGTGTGGATGCAGAGACACAACAGGAAGTGCCATGCTGCCTCATTCTGGAATATCTGTGGGATTGTTTACAGGAAAAGCCTGGACGTTGTACAGTGAGTTTGGATTAGAACGACTCTGAGAAACTTTAGACTCTCTGTTTTATCTCTCGCACTTGAGGACCGCACTGCGCTTGATTGTTTGAATCACTGGATTCACTGTAAATGCTGAACAAACCAACCATTGCTGAACTGCTGGCACTAAAGTGAAGTGTTTCCAAACAGGAGAGAGAGAGAGAGAGAGAGAGAGAGACCCAGGGATTTTCACAGACAAAAAGCTTTTGTTTGCTTGAGTCCATGAAACTAGAGCGCATACAGGTTGAAGTTTTAAGGCCCGTTCACAGCTATAAAGATTATTATCTTATTGTCCACATCATCATTCTGTTTATGTATTGTCACTGCTGATATAAATGCTCAATGATGATGGATTCTGATTGGCTGTTTTTATCGTTCATCAGGAAAACATAGTTGTGAAAGTGATATTGTTTCTCTTATAGTTACTATAGTAGCTCTTCTTTTAGATGTAAAATGATTTTTAAAACTAAGTCGGTGTGAACGGGTCGTGTTTGTGCAGTTTGTGCATCGGATTGAACTGGAATATGGATCCAGTCAGTGGGTTTAATCGGTCAGCGGCCGTGTTGACATCATTTCGAACATTGCCGGAGGAAGATCTTGCTCCTAATGGTTATACTGGTGCGTTGGATCCTTTAAGCCCAACATCTGGAGAGGACAAGTTTGAGCAAGACTTGCCAGCTGTTGAGGATTCAGATCCGTGTCTAGTGCAAGTAACCAGGGTGGAGACGTACAGCGACGACGAGGAGGATGCAAAGAGTGTCGCGTCTGAGAGTAAAGAGCTCCCGACTGAACGTGAGGGGAAATGCGAAAGCCTCGTGGAACGATCGCTGAGAGACGCTTCGGTTCTGAGCCGGACGGGCTCGTATGGAAAGCTCAACAGGTCCCTGGATCTTCCGTCGCGGGTGTCCAGCGATTCCTGGAAAGAAATGCGTTCGGTGAGCGTCCATGCGTCTCGAGGAGAGATGCAGAGTTCCTCGGGAGTCTCACAACCCGACGTCAGCAGCTGGAGGCGATCAGTGCCTCTCTGCACACCTTCACCAGGTGAGGACGTCTCTGATCAACAAGAAGGGAATTTGGGAGCAGATCCAGCCTCACCAATGGATTCTCAGACTGGAGATTTTGCCTCCTCATCCTCAGGTCTTCAGACGGAGTCCCCAGTCTCGGGAACGTCCCCATCCGACTGTGTGCCGGACATCAAACAGGACACCAAAGCCGGAGACAGATACCAGCTTCCCGCTCTGTTCAGCGGCCTACGTGTGCTGAAGAAAGGAGCGGTGGGAGACGAGAGGGAAACTCTGTCTGAGATCAAGCAGCGAGACACAGACCGAGCGCTGCTGAACCTCAAACAGCACGTCCACAAAGCCAGAGTCGAACCTCTGACAACCACCAGCGTCACGAAGAAGAAAAACCAACCCAGAAATTTGTCTGAAATCACCAGTTTGTTACAAAAAGCCTCCAACGTGGACGCCGAGCGAGAGGATGCTGTGGACGCGAACGGAGTGAGCGCGGGAAGTTCGGACAACGCTAGCAAAGCGGCAACAGATTCCACGTATGATGCTTTAAAGTCCAAATTATTCGGTTCTAAACCTGCTAAAAAGGATCTGGCGGATACAGCGTTGGACCTGGACGCTATCAGGAAGAAGAAGAAGAACGATAAAGAGCTGCTGAGGTCCATCTTTCAGAGACAGTTGAGCAAAGCGCCGGTCACTGACAGCAAGAGCCCTACTGAGGTTAAAGTATGTGTTACTCCTGCAGTTCTGCTGTCTGTCCTTAAGGGCAGAAGAGTGTCTTTACACAAACACTACAAACCATACACAAACAAGGCAACGACAAAAATGTTACTCAAAACCCACACAGCTAAACTCTTACAGTCCTATCTCATAGCAACCATTCATTAATTATTTATTCTTCATGGTTTAGTGAAATGCATTCACTTCTTGCATCAAAATTATATGTAAAATTATTTTATTTTATATAATGTAACGTTCCTGTAATGTTTGGACAATAAAATAATGTAACTTTCCCATAAAGTTTTGAGAATGATACAATGTAACCTTTACATAACGTTTATAGAATGATACAATGTAACCTTCACGTAACGTTTGAAGAATGATACAATGTAACCTTCACGTAACGTTTGAAGAATGATACAATGTAACGTTCACATAACGTTTATAGTATGATACAATGTAACGTTCACATAACGTTTATAGTATGATACAATGTAACGTTCACATAACGTTTGAAGAATGATACAATGTAACCTTCACGCAACGTTTGAAGAATGATACAATGTAGCATTCACATAACGTTTGAAGAATGATACAATGTAGCATTCACATAACGTTTGAAGAATGATACAATGTAACGTTCACATACCGTTTGAAGAATGATACAATGTATCCTTCATGTAACGTTTATAGAATGATACAGGTCTCGTAATGTTTGGAGAATGATACAATGTAACGTTCCCATAATGTTTGGAGAATGATACAATGTAACGTTCCCATAATATTTGGAGAATAACGCAATGTAGCGTTCCCATAACATTTGGAGAATGATACAATGTAACGGTCACATAACGTTTGGAGAATGATACAATGTAACATTCCTGTAACGTTTGGAGAATGATACAATGTAACACAACCACGAAAAAAAAACGTTTTCAAACATGAACGTTCAGAAATGAGAACATTACCAAAACATTATAACACATGTTTGTTCGCTGGGCTGTTTTTGTTCATGTGAGATCTTCTTCATTCCTCTGCGTGTTTCCTCTTAGTCTGAGGTTACGTCTCCATCCGATGGCGAGGACCGAACACCTGGACGTCTGCAAGCCGTCTGGCCTCCACCCAAAGAGGAAGGCGAGGAGAAGGTCGGGCTGCGTTACACTGAAGCAGGTTAGTGAGTTTACCTTTACGGCCGCAAACTCGTCCTTCCTAACATCTTGTGTTATCAATAAAATCATTGGGATCAGTGTATGAACACACGGGATGAAAGGAAGAGTTGCAGCTGTACTTTCAGCAATCGCTGGGATCTGATCAGATCTCTGAAACTGAAACATCTCTGAAACATGCGCTGCTGTTTAAAACTACCATTTAAAAGTTTGAGGTCAGTAGGTTTTGTTTTTTAAGAAATTAATCTTTTATTCATCAAGGAAGCATTCAATTGATCAAAAGTGACATTTTTAATATTACAAGGGATTCTAATTCTAATAAAGGCTGTTTTTTACTGTCTATTCATCAAAGAATCCTGAGAAATAAAATGTATTGTTTTCCATAAAAATATGAATTGTTTTCAAAGCTTATAATAATAACAATTATTGAAGATCATGTGACACTGAAGTAATGATGCTGAAAATTCAGCTTTAATCACAGAAATAAATGACACTTTACTATACATTCACATAGAAAACAGCTGTTTTACACTGATATAATATTACACTGTTTTACTGTATTTATCATCTAATAAATTCAGCTTTAATCACAGGAATAAATGACACTTTACTATATATTTACATAGAAAACAGCTGTTTTACACTGATATAATATTACACTGTTTTACTGTATTTATCATCTAATAAATTCAGCTTTAATCACAGGAATAAATGACACTTTACTGTATATTCACATAGAAAACAGCTGTTTTACACTGATATAATATTACACTGTTTTACTGTATTTATCATCTAATAAATTCAGCTTTAATCACAGGAATAAATTACACTTTATTATATATTCACATAGAAAACAGCTGTTTTACACTGATATAATATTACACTGTTTTACTGTATTTATCATCTAATAAATTCAGCTTTAATCACAGGAATAAATGACACTTTACTATATATTCACACAGAAAACAGCTGTTTTACACTGATATAATATTACACTGTTTTACTGTATTTATCATCTAATAAATTCAACTTTAATCACAGGAATAAATGACACTTTACTATATATTCACATAGAAAACAGCTGTTTTACACTGATATAATATTACACTGTTTTACTGTATTTATCATCTAATAAATTCAGCTTTAATCACAGGAATAAATGACACTTTACTATATATTCACATAGAAAACAGCTGTTTTACACTGATATAATATTACACTGTTTTACTGTATTTATCATCTAATAAATTCAGCTTTAATGAGAAGAGACACTTTCAGAAACAATGAAAGATTTTACACAGAATGAAAGATTGACCGTAACTGACCTCAACAGTTTTAAAACAGCTTCTAAAGTTTTAGAGCAAGTGAAGCTCACAGATGTTTTAATGCTTGTGTTTGTCCTGCGTGATTGTGCGGCTCTGTTGTGTGTTGTGTTTGACCACATGATTTATCAAATTACACAAAGCCTGTTAAATGTTTCTGAACAGAAAACCAGCCGCACTGGAACATCCGGCTCTGACCTTAAAGAGCATCAGAAACACGTTACTGTGAAACACGCCTGAAGAAAATCTCTAAACGTTCTTCAATCAAGATGCTTTTGAGCAGCAAAAAAACAGCAAATCTTGCTTTCTGACAAATGCTGAAGCAGCAGAGCGGTCACTGCTCTCTCTTTGATTGAGATGATGGTTCTGACGCTCATCAGTAATCTTGATTTAAGAATGTTTTGAAATTTAGTCTCTAAAAAGACAGAAATGCACAGTTTTTGTGAGAGTGCGCCTCAGGTGAAGAGTGTGTGTGTGTTGTGTGTTGTTGATTGTGTTGTGTTGTGTGTTCAGAGCATCAGGCGGCGCTGCTGCAGCTGAAGAGAGAGTGTAAGGAGGAGCTGGAGAAGCTGCATGTAAGTGATTCAGTTCTGCAGGAAAACACTAGATGTCGTGAGAGACGCTGGAATCCCTCAGATCCCAAACACACACACACACACACACACACACACACACACACACACACACACACACAGTTATCCACCGGTTGTTATGCTGAACTAAACATAAAAACATTTAAAACAATTGTTAATTGAAATAAAATAAACTTTAACTGAAATATAAACTTACTCTATTATTATTTTTGTAATCCTGGCTAAATTGTATTATGTATATTATATATTCTAGGTGTATATAATACAATAAAGTACATTATTAATATTTTTTTAAATAAATATTTTTATTAAAATATTTAATTTCATATTATTAAATACAATTAATTAAAATTTTATATTTATGTACATTGCAATTATGTACAAATAATAATGTAATAATAATGTACATTGCTATATATATATATATATATATATAAATAAATATAAATTAATGATTAATTAAACTGGAATTACACTGACAACAGACAATATAAAAAAGCTATAGCAGTTTCTCAGTGCTACTGTAATTGTTTGTACTGAATGAGACGTTTTTCTGAAGCGCAGCTGATAAATCTTTTACAGAAACACCAGAAACATGCGTGAAGAGAACAGTGAAATGTGGTGATGATTGTGAGTCTCAGATTTACCGAGAGCCTCGACGCGCGTCTGGATAATATGATGTTTTATCGTTTCTGAAAGTGTATAAAACCACGAGAGCCCATGTGGAAAATCCGTGACGTTGATGCATGACTGTTTCACGAGCTGGAGCCTGACAGCCGAACTCTCAGCGCTTCTGCTCCACGAGACGATCGCAGACGCAGAAGAGCTTGTTATGCATAACTCATAATCACATTCAGCCCGTCTGCCGGAGAGACGCGGCAGGTTCATGTGTTTCTGCTGTTTAATGCGCTGACCTCTGACTGTAAACAGCGATATTGAGTGTGAGGGCAGCCGAGATGTTCTGATGGACTCCAGATGCTCCTGCGGCTCCTCGTACGAGACGATGCTTTAGTGCCGAACGCGTCTCCACATCTCGTCTGCAAAGCTGCGGTCGGAGCGTCACGATCGCTCAGGAAAACCCTTCATTATATCTGTCTGAATGTGCGGAACGAAACCCGCAAATCCTCACAAATTTAATGTGCACTGCAAAGAGTCAACATGCAAAAATAAGACAATAAAACATAAATTAAGAAGGAAAAACTCACATTAAGGAAAATGATTCTGCTGGATAAGAGCGTCTTAAATCCAGACTAAAGTTCAGCAAATGTAGAAATTATAACTGGATTCAAGCAGAAAATGATGAAAGAAATGCAGAAATAATCAAATCAAGCTTTATACATTTGTGGTTGTTTGTAAATAAATATACAGTTCATTGGAAGATAATATTATAAACTCTTTGTGTCAGAAACATTGTTTCTAAAAATAAGAATCATTTTGCTCTTAAAATAAGAAAATATGTCTTAAATTCTGATTTCAGGAAGAACTGAGACAAAATATACTTTAAAAACATCCTTCAATCATTTAAAGAATCAACATTTTTATAAGAAAATTCAAGTTATATTTTCTCAAAACAAGCAAAATAACTTTAACGTTCAGTTCTAGACGCGTTCATTAATATTAGAAGAGAAACACAAGATTTATTGCTTTATTCACAGAGTTTTTCACTCGCCAGGTTTAGAGTTTCGCTGTGAAGTGATTCTGTTTTTGTATTTTGGCGTTTTTAAATAAATTCTGTATTTCACGTAAATAAAAAAGCACTCTTGATTGTTAAATTTTCTGCAGGAAATGTGAGTTTTGCACTAGTTGCAGTTCCTGAGATGCTCTGATGTTGTCGTGTTAGTGCTGATAGTGACTGTGGTTTCTGCATGTGTGGATCCAGGCGGATTTCGAGCTCCAGCTCTTCCAGGTGCGAGGCGAGCATGCGGAGCTGGTGTCCCGTCTGGAGTCGGCCATCGCCGGCATGCAGCGGGATCAGGCGCACGGATCCGTACGGGAGCTACAGGAGGTGTGCGTCTCCACCGAAGACGACCTGCCGCCCAAAAGCTTCCGCAACGTGTGCGTCCAGACGGACCGCGAGACCTTCATCAAAACCCCAGACGACACCAGACCGGCTCTGAGCTCCAGCGTGCCCAAAAAACTCCCCCTGGACTCCATCAGCATGAGTTTGGGTGTGAGTGCAGCACCTCCTCCTCCACCTCCTCTTCCTGGTCTGCCTGGAGCCCCGCCTCCTGCCCCGCCCCCACCAGTTCTGCCTGGAGCTCCTCCTCCTCCGCCCTTGCCTGGGCTTGCACCTGCCCCGCCCCCACCCCCTCCCCTTCCAGGAGCACTTGCCCCGCCCCCACCCCCTCCCCTTCCAGGAGGACCTGCCCCGCCGCCTCCACCGCCCCTCCCTGGAGCTCCGCCCCCTCCTCCACCCCCACCTGGTCTGCCTGGAGCCCCGCCTCCTCCTCCTCCGCCAGTGCCGGGCTCCGGCGGCCCTCCTCCGCCTCCCGCTCTGGGCTGGTCAGGGTTCGGAGCAGCGGTAGAGAAGGCGCCGCGTAAGCCTGCGGTGGAACCGGCCTGCCCCATGAAACCGCTTTACTGGAACCGCATTCAGATTCAGGACAACAAGTAAGTCCTCGGCTCCAAACACAAGAAGTGTGTGACTGTCTTTCTCTCTTTCTGTGAAACATTAGAGCAATGTTTTGAAAAAACATTGGTTTCCAACGTTCTTCTACATTTGCATTTCACAAAAAAAGTCATATTGGTTTTGTAAATACCTCTGAGAAAAAGTTCCTCTAATAAACTTTGCATTCTCTCGCAAAACTTCTGCGTTTTCCTTACAAACTTTTCCTTTTTTTTTTTTTTTTACTTTTACATTTTCCTTACAAACTTTTCCTTAATTTTCAAAACTTTTACTTTTCCTTACAAACTTTTCCTTTATTTTCAAAACTTTTACGTTTTCCTTACAAACTTTTCCTTATATTTTTTTCAAAATTTTTACGTTTTCCTTACAAACTTTTCCTTCATTTTCAAAACTTTTACGTTTTCATTAGAAATTTTTCCTTCATTTTCAAAACTTTTACGTTTTCATTAGAAACTTTTCCTTCATTTTCAAAACTTTTACGTTTTCCTTACAAACTTTTCCTTCATTTTCAAAACTTTTATGTTTTCCTTAAAAACTTTTCCTTCATTTTCAAAACTTTTACTTTTCCTTACAAACTTTTCCTTCATTTTCAAAACTTTTACGTTTTCCTTACAAACTTTTCCTTCATTTTCAAAACTTTTACGTTTTCCTTAACTTTTCCTTCATTTTCAAAACTTTTACGTTTTCCTTAACTTTTCCTTCATTTTCAAAACTTTTACGTTTTCATTAGAAACTTTTCCTTCATTTTCAAAACTTTTACGTTTTCATTAGAAATTTTTCCTTCATTTTCAAATCTTTTACGTTTTCATTAGAAACTTTTCCTTCATTTTCAAAACTTTTACGTTTTCATTAGAAATTTTTCCTTCATTTTCAAATCTTTTACGTTTTCATTAGAAACTTTTCCTTCATTTTCAAAACTTTTACGTTTTCCTTACAAACTTTTCCTTCATTTTCAAAACTTTTACGTTTTCCTTACAAACTTTTCCTTCATTTTCAAAACTTTTACGTTTTCCTTAACTTTTCCTTCATTTTTTAAAACTTTTACGTTTTCATTAGAAACTTTTCCTTAATTTTCAAAACTTTTGCGTTTTCATTAGAAACTTTTCCTTTATTTTCAAAACTTTTACGTTTTCCTTACAAACTTTTCCTTGTATTTTTTTCAAAATTTTTACGTTTTCCTTACAAACTTTTCCTTCATTTTCAAAACTTTTACGTTTTCATTAGAAATGTTTCCTTCATTTTCAAAACTTTTACGTTTTCATTAGAAACTTTTCCTTCATTTTCAAAACTTTTACGTTTTCCTTACAAACTTTTCCTTCATTTTTGAAAAATTTTACCTTTTCCTGAGAAACTTATATTAATACAAATATTAATACCTTCGTAAAGATGTTCAGTGAACGTTGTAATAAGAACGTCACTTCTCAACATTACAAATGTATTAACGGTCTGATTAGATATTAAAACCGATCTGGGGGTTAATGAACTGATGGCGAGATCTATAGACTCATCAGCTAATGCAGCTTTATGTGATTTAAATATATGAGAAGGAAAAATACAAAATCTGAGCGAATGGTTCAAAATCCCTTCAGATGAGTCTGGAGTTTGAGTGCCGTCAGTTTCAGTTTCTCCGAAAGCAGGAATGAACACTAAACGGCTGCTGTTTGCCTTTGCATCTTTTGCTCAGTGTTATTTTAGGAGTTTTTCTCTCATGTTGTGTGTGTTTTACAGTAATAACACGCTCTGGAATTCGCTGGAAGAGCCCGATATTGTAAACGCCAAAGAATTTGAGGATCTGTTCTCTAAAGCCACCGTACAAGCCAAGAAGAAGCCGCTGTCAGACACGTTTGAGAAGAAGAACAAACCCAAAAAGGTGCGTCACAGTTGCTTTGATCAGAGCATTGTTCTGGATTCACTTCCTGTGAAGATGCTTTGTGTGTTAACATGAATAAATAGAGTTTATAGTGAAAGAAGTCACATCGTTTTCACCACTAGAGGGTTTTAGGCACATTCTGTCCCACAGCAAAACTTTAAACCTAAAACTCTGGAAATAAAGCAATAAATCTTGTGTTTCTCTTCTAATATTAATGAACGCGTCTAGAACTGAACGCTAAAGTTATTTTGCTTTTTTTGAGAAAATATAACTTGAATTTTCTTATAAAAATGTTGATTCTTTAAATGAATGAAGGATGTTTTTAAAGTATATTTTGTCTCAGTTCTTCCTGAAATCAGAAATTAAGACATATTTTCTTATTTTAAGAGCAAAATGATTCTTATTTTTAGAAACAATGTTTCTGACACAAAGAGTTTATAATATAATCTTCCAATGAACTGTATATTTATTTACAAACAACCACAAATGTATAAAGCTTGATTTGATTATTTCTGCATTGCTTTCATCATTTGCTGCTTGAATCCAGTTATAATTTCTACATTTGCTGAACTTTAGTCTGGATTTAAGACGCTCTTATCCAGCAGAATCATTTTATTTCTTTTTAATTTATATTTTCTTTTCTTATTTTTTGCATGTTAATTTTTTGCTGTGAATCAAACATAAGCTTAAACTCATGAGAGGGACGTTAAACTCGTCTTTTCTCCTCTATCGTTCTGCATATAGAGGGAATCGCTTCACGAACAAGAGCAAATGTGGGCGGGGCTTGAGGAATTGATGGATGGTTGTGGTTTGCTATTGGTGGATCATGTGATTGGCAGGTTGTTGCCCCGCCCTCATCATCAGAGAACATGCTGTTATTCTCACTCAACATTATTAACACAATCAGGATGAATCATTCACAATAAACACTGATATTCCATTAAAAGTTAAGAATTGTACATTTTTTTTTATTTCATGCTGACTTTAATGTCCATTTGAGATTTTAATTTGTTAAAGTTCATTTATTTACCATTAACAGCAGCTTCATGAGACAACACTGTGTTAGTTTCATGAAGATCCAGGTAATGAGGAGCTTACGGTCCGTAGGGTTGTTTTGAGCTTTTGTTTCCCATGATGCCCCAGTGCACTTGTGTTTAGAGGTGTTTTGATCGGTTTTGCTCTCATAGGGTTTAAACGATGAGCCTGAGATTCATGGTCTGAGCGTTTGAATGTTAATTAACTGCTTTGTTCGGGTGTTTCGGTCGTATCAGGTAGAAACAGTGCAGTCCGGATTGTGCGGCTCGGCTCTGGCGTCTAACAACTTACAAAATCAGCCTGAACCCAAAACAGTCCAGACACACCTGATCAATCAGCCGGGGCTCCACACCGCCTCTGTGTGTGTGTGAGTGCTAGTGTGTGAGTGCTAGTGTGTGAGTGCTAGTGTGTGAGTGCTTGTGTGTGAGTGCTAGTGTGTGTGTGTGTGTGTGTGTGTGTGTGTGGTAAAACTGGGCTTCTGCTGCATCAGCATCACTTCTGTTGAGTCTTTGTTGTCTGAAATGTTGTAGCTGAATGTTTGTCTAATGTTTGTTTTATTCAAAGTAACTTGCATCGCATTCAAGAAACACATTGACATTCTAATCAATTCTTGCTTTCCCTGGGAATCGAACCATGACCTTGATGTTGCAAGCACTGCTCTCTACTGTTCGTGCAATTTCCAATTTTTTTTGTGTTCTTTTGAAATTACTGAGTGTTTACCGTCTTTAATAATGCTTGACATTTCTATTAGTCAGGATAAAGTGTTTTTTTATTTTTATTTTTTTATCCTGATGATTTTTGTTCGAGGTGTTCGGCTACAATTATAATACAGTGGAGTCACTTATCTCGACTCACGGTTATCTCGCCAATCCTATTATGTCAACGTTTTTGAAGTGGATCCGCCAAACTCCCTATTTGTCTCAGGATTTTCTTGTGGGTTATGTTGATTCGTTAATGTTGCTGAACACTAATATTTCGAGCACAAAAGAGGGACAGATTCTCTACTTCACATTCTCATGATGGTACGGAGTTCGCTGCGCATGCGCTGAGTTCGTGTTGCACGTGGATCGCGGTCCGTATGGTTGCTCTGTCAGTGACGCTTCTCTCACAGCGCCGCGCAGAAGAACTCGTGGAATTGGCGGAACAATAAAGCCTTCTAGACAGTGTTGCCAACTTAGCGTCTTTGTTGCTATATTTAGCGAGTATTCAGACCATTCTAGCGACACATTTTCAAAAAAGCGACTAGCGACAAATCTAACGACTTTATCTGGAGTAATTGGAGACTTTTGGAGACTCTCTGAAGTGAAAGCACATATCGTTCTTACTCTTCTCGAGGAGCATCGAGTGCTGCCGCGTCCCCATCCCAAAGCCTCATCCGCTTCTGTGTGACATAAAGCCCTTCTCTGATTTGATTGGTTTGCTCAAATATTTTGACATTAACGAGCGGTTACCGACCAATGAGTATGAGGCTTAGATAAACACACACACCTGCTTCTGTTCTGATGTGCGCTCTGCTCAGCGCCGCTGCGGATTGAAGAACACGGTTATTAAAAGACGGTACGAAGCCGAATTTGTTGAGAAAGCACATTAGACAGGCAGAACGCAAGAAAGTGTGCAGATTACATTTACATCGATAAAGACGTTGTTACTGACAGAAGCATTTGTTTTCCTGCAGACGTTAAAGACAAAACGCAACAAAGTATTTTAGAGTTTGTAAAGAAACCATAGTAACCGCGTGCAACACTATCAGAACTGTGTCCGAGCAACATGACTGTGTTATGATGAATGTGTTTGTGTGTGTGTGACTGTGTTTACACTGTGAGTGAAATTGTGTTTGCAATGTTGGAGAATATAATGAAAGGTTTGTATGGAGAATGGAAGGTGTTTTTATTGTATTCTGGTAAATCTCTGCTGTTAGTTGCTGCACATATGCCTTTTGTTGTTAGCAAACATATACAGTGTGTGTACATTTTTATAGCATGCCAATTCATCTAATAAATCGCCATATTGACTGTTGGTTATCTCCATCATCGGTTATCTCAACGCTTTTTTGCCCTCGAGGCCGTCGAGATAACCGGATTCCACTGTAGTTTTGCAATAAGACTTAGAAAAAAAGAGACGATCATGAGACACTCGGAGTGTCAGAGTCACCGAACCAGAATAAACGACCGATGTTTTGAAGAGTTGCAGAAATGACAGTGAATGAATGTTTGTGTCTTTATCCTCCCAGATCCGATCCGTGTCGGAGTTGCAGCATTGCACAAGCGTTGAGTCAGCGTTGCTGCGTTGCGCTGGTCAGATGCTCAAACAAACAGAGTCTGTGTTTACAGATGTTTACTCAGCTCATTCTGCATCTTAAACTGGGATACAAGAAAGTGTTAGAGCATCTCAAACGTCACCTTTAACTCTTGACTCGCTCCAGTTCCCAGTGAGGAAGTTCATTTTGCCGTAAGAACTCACACAAATATGATTATTGTAAATGAGTTTGGATTAATGCATTATCAGTATCCAGCTTTTCTTCCTCCAAGTGAAATCACGGATGATTCATTAGTAGGTTTTAGTGACTGAAAAGGTTAATAGATGCTGGAAGTCTCTTGTCTTGGCAGGACGATGCAATTTCTGAAAGAACTGCTGAACACAAGCGACACGTTTGCAGATCCATCATTTATGTGTGTGTTTACACGAACTGAATCACTATTCTGAGAAACCAGGCCTCCAGGAAAACCAGACGAGGCTGCAGTCGATGTCCTGACGGTGCAATAGATCCGGATCCGCCGCGATCAATGGCTGCCGTCTTGCATGTGGCGTCGCGTCTGAGAGCGCAGAGTGATGACAGTGCAGGAGTTTGCCATCGCGTGTGTGACGCGGCAGAGTGCAGTGACATTACATACTGGAACGATATTTAAATTATCTCTTAAACACACACATACACACTCACACACACTCACACATTTACATACACACATACACACACTCAAACATACACACACACACTCACACACACTCACACACAGAGTAAGGCGCTTCCTCTTTAAAAACACATGAATGATTTTGTAATGGTTGCCACACACCCTTCACATCCCAGAATAAACGCTCCTGATAAATGATCAGTGTTAATGTTAACAGTTAAAGGAAACGTGCCGTTTTCAGGATTTATCAAAATATGCTTCTGTCCTAAAACTGGGATTCTCCCATAAAACTGGGATTCTCTCCCATTCTCCCATAAAATTGGGATTCTCCCTTAAAACTGAGATTCTCTCCCATTCTTCCCTAAAATTGGGATTCTCTCCCATTCTCCCATAAAACTGGGATTCTCTCTTAAAATTGGGATTCTTTCCCATTCACCCATAAAACTCGGATTCTCTCCCATTCTCCCATAAAACTGGGATTCTCTCCTAAAATTGGGATTCTCTCCCATAAAACTGGGATTCTCTCCCATTCTTCCCTAAAATTGAGATTCTTTCCCATTCTCCCATAAAACTGGGATTCTCTCCTAAAACTGGGATTCTCTCCCATTCTCCCATAAAACTGGGATTCTCTCCTAAAACTGGGATTCTCTCCCATTCTTCCCTAAAATTGGGATTCTCCCCTAAAACTGAGATTCTCTCCCATTCTCCCATAAAACTGGGATTCTCTCCTAAAATTGGGATTCTTTCCCATTCACCCATAAAACTCGGATTCTCTCCCATTCTCCCATAAAACTGGGATTCTCTCCTAAAATTGGGATTCTCTCCCATAAAACTGGGATTCTCTCCCATTCTTCCCTAAAATTGAGATTCTTTCCCATTCTCCCATAAAACTGTGATTCTCTCCTAAAACTGGGATTCTCTCCCATTCTCCCATAAAACTGGGATTCTCTCCTAAAACTGGGATTCTCTCCCATTCTTCCCTAAAATTGGGATTCTCCCCTAAAACTGAGATTCCCATTCTCCCATAAAACTGGGATTCTCTCCTAAAACTGGGATTCTCTAACATTCTCCCATAAAACTGAGATTCTCTCCCATTCTCCCATAAAACTGGGATTCTCTCCTAAAACTGGGATTCTCTAACATTCTCCCATAAAACTGGGATTCTCTCCTAAAACTGGGATTCTCTCCCATTCTCCCATAAAACTGGGATTCTCTCCTAAAACTGGGATTCTCTCCCATTCTTCCCTAAAATTGGGATTCTCCCCTAAAACTGAGATTCTCTCCCATTCTCTCATAAAACTGGGATTCTCCCCTAAAACTAGGATTCTTTCCCATTCTTCCCTAAAATTGGGATTCTCCCCTAAAACTGAGATTCTCTCCCATTCTCCCATAAAACTGGGATTCTCCCCTAAAACTAGGATTCTCTAACATTCTCCCATAAAACTGGGATTCTCTCCCATTCTCCCATAAAACTGGGATTCTCTCCTAAAACTGGGATTCTCTACCATTCTCCCATAAAACTGGGATTCTCTCCTAAAACTGAGATTCTCTCCCATTCTCCCATAAAACTGGGATTCTCCCCTAAAACTAGGATTCTTTCCCATCCTTCCCTAAAATTGGGACTCTCCCCTAAAATTTAGATTCTTTCCCATTCTCTCCTAAAACTGGGATTCTGTCCCATTTTCCCATAAAACTGGGATTCTGTCCCATTCGCCCATAAAACTGGGATTCTGTCCTAAAACTGGAATTCTGTCCCATTCTCCCATAAAACTGGGATTCTGTCCCATTCTCCCATAAAACTGGTATTCTGTCCTAAAACTGGGATTCTGTCCCATTCTCCCATAAAACTGGGATTCTGTCCTAAAACTGGAATTCTGTCCCATTCTCCCATAAAACTGGGATTCTGTCCCATTCTCCCATAAAACTGGGATTCTGTCCTAAAACTGGGATTCTGTCCCATTCTCCCATAAAACTGGGATTCTGTCCTAAAACTGGGATTCTGTCCCATTCTCCCATAAAACTGGGATTTTGTCCCATTCTCAATGACGTCAGATAAAGTTAATGGAGGGTGTTTGACTCGCGGTTCTTTCGGCCACCAGGGGGCGCCTTCATGATTTTCACATGTGCAAACAATCGTAAATCACGCAATTTTACGGTCATTCCCCACGACATTCATATCATACGACAGAACTCCTCATTCTGAGCAACTTTGCCTCCAGGACCGTCGCTGTCAATCAAACTGTTTGTTAAATATTGGAGATTATTTCAGAAATCTACTAGTTCTTTGGTTTTTAACTTGATGTCTGTTTAAAAGCTGTAAACGCTCTTTTCCATCTGTAATCGAGATGGTTTACAGGCTTGCTAAATAAAACATAACACATTTTTACACATGAGCTTAAAGACTTTAAAGCGCTTGAAAGCCGATAATTGCTGCTCTCAAGTATATTTATTTATTTTAGTATTTCAGAGTCTCTTAGGAGAGGTGAGGAAATGTGTGTGTGTGTGTGTGTATTCTGTTCTGTGCACATATTATGTAAATCGAATGCTTGTGTGTTTGAGCCGAATGCATGGAGATAATGGGAGAAATCGTTCAAAGTGTGCGGAAAGGCGTCTATCGGCAGCGCATCTCTCCCAAAACACAATCCATTGGGAATCGGCAGAGGTCAGGGTCAAACACAACGGCTAATTTGTGTCATGTGTTCGGATGCATCCGCTGCACGGATTCCCGGCGCCTTTTCCCGCTCCTGATTATCATTTCAAAGCGAGACGGGATGACATGAGGGGCGGAGCCT
>JAWRVZ010000137.1:320000-330000 GCA_037043235.1 Rhodeus uyekii
AATAAGTACTACAAACACACCGGGATAAAAAACAAACCTGAAGCTGGAGAAACCCTAAACATTAACGGAAGACGCGCGAACCTGAATGATAGAGAGACAGAGACGCCTGTTCTCGTCTCGGCGTTCTGTGTGTGAATGAGCAGGGCGTACCCGCGGGACAGCAAATCTGCATGTGTAGGGGAGGGGCGCTGTGACTAGCCTATCACAGAACGCAGACACAGTCAGCTACCCAATGAGGATTTTTATTCAATCCGTGCACAGATAATGACTCCGTACCGGATACTCGTTTCAGCCCAGTATCCGGCTCAACTCTAATAAAAATACAAAGCGTACGAAACACCGATGAACAGAACACTGAAAACCATGAAGAAAAAGTTAACCTGCAGACATGAGTTTTAGGTTAGATTTAAAAATGCAAAGTAATTATCAAGTGCATATTAATCAGTGCATGAAGACAGAGAGTAGAGAGCGGCGCTTGCAACATCAAGGTCATGGGTTCGATTCCCAGGGAAAGCAAGAACTGATTAGAATGTCAATGTGTTTCTTGAATGCGATGATAAAAGCATGATGGACATCCGTGTCTTTATTAAAATCAGCACTAATGATTCATCTGTCGTGGAAATCAAACGCATTGTCGTGTTTTATAGCTTGCGTGTGTGTGTGTGTGTGTGTGTGTGTTTACAGGTGTTTCTGGAGAAGGACAGTGTGAAGGATGTGATCAGCGTCATTCTGGCCTTTGGAAACTACATGAACGGCGGAAACAGAACCAGAGGACAAGCGGACGGATTCGGGCTGGAGATTCTGCCCAAGCTGAAAGACGTCAAGAGCCGGGTATGAACATAAAGACTGAACCGAGTGTGTGTGTGTGTGCGTGCGTGCGTGCGTGCGTGCGTGTGTGTGTGTGTGAGCGAGTGTGAGAGTGTGTGTGTGTGTGTGTGTGTGTTTGTGAGAGTATGTGTGTGTGTGTGTGTGAGAGTATGTGTGTGTGTGTGCGTGCGTGCGTGCGTGCGTGCGTGTGTGTGTGTGTGAGCGAGTGTGAGAGTGTGTGTGTGTGTGTGTGTGTTTGTGAGAGTATGTGTGTGTGTGTGTGTGAGAGTATGTGTGAGTATGTGTGTGTATGTGTGAGAGTATGTGTGTGTGTGAGTGAGAGTGTGTGTGTGTGTGAGTGTGTGTGTGTGTGAGTGTGTGAGTGTGTTTGCGACAGAAGAGCTCGTTCATCTCAACATCTGCTGATTCTTTTCCCGTCAGGATAATCGGATGAGTCTGGTGGATTATGTGGTGTGTTACTACTTGCGAAACATGGACGAGGTACAGCCGCTTGAACCTTCAGTCTAGCCAAAAATCACCAGAACTGCTTTCCTGTGTGTCTAACAGTAGAGAGCAGCGCTCGCAACATCAAGGTCATGGGTTCGATTCCCAGGGAAAGCAAGAACTGATTAGAATGTCAATGTGTTTCTTGAATGCAATGATAAAAGCAGCTGATAAACGCAGGAATGTAAAAATAAGAATGATAAGAGCGTCTTAAATCCAGACTAAAGTTCAGCAAATGTAGAAATTATAACTGGATTCAAGCAGCAAATGATGAAAGCAATGCAGAAATAATCAAATCAAGCTTTATACATTTGTGGTTGTTTGTAAATAAATATACAGTTCATTGGAAGATAATATTATAAACTCTTTGTGTCAGAAACATTGTTTCTAAAAATAAGAATCATTTTGCTCTTAAAATAAGAAAATATCTCTTAATTTCTGATTTCAGGAAGAACTGAGACAAAATATACTTTAAAAACATCCTTCATTCATTTAAAGAATCAACATTTTTATAAGAAAATTCAAGTTATATTTTCTCAAAACAAGCAAAATAACTTTAGCGTTCAGTTCTAGACGCGTTCATTAATATTAGAAGAGAAACACAAGATTTATTGCTTTATTTCCAGAGTTTTTCACAGGTTTAGAGTTTTATATTCTTCCACAGAGTTTCTGTTTTCCAGCTCAAGCATCTAAACATTCTTAAATTAAGACTCATTTACTGGAGAAGCAGCAAAATCACTGAAGATATGCAGTATTTCTGACAAACGCATCAAAGTTCACAGATACGACAAACATTTTGTCAACTTTAATTCAAAATGAGATGATTTGGTTCTTGTTTTAAACACAAACTCACTTCATTTTGATCAATTCTTTAAGAAAACAAGTCATTCTGCATCTCAAATAATCGTATCTTGAATTATGAATGTTTCTCCAAATGTGTCCATGTTTGTTTGGTAACTTTAGCACAAAAACATGATTTATACATCGTTTTTTAAACGTTACTATTGTTTCAGAACGACAGAACATTCATAAATAATGATTTCATAACTTGTTAGCATATATTTTTGTTAGGCGAGTAGATATTTATAATATTAGTGTAGCGAGTGAGTCAGTGGTTGTTGTCAGTTTCTCTCTCTTTTGTCTGAAAGCTTGTGTTTCAAGCTTGCTGTGTGTTTCAGCATGCAGGAACGGAGAAGAGCGTTTTCCCGCTGCCTGAACCTCCGGATCTCTTCCACGCCGCACAGGTCAAGTTTGAGGATCTCGAGAAAGACCTTCGCAAGTTAAAGAAAGAGCTGACAGGTACAAATCCCGTCTGTTTGTCTGAGAACGACAGTCGACAGCAAAACGAACAGAAAGTGATTCATTCTAGTGATTCGTTTGAATCACTTAAGAGTTGTTCGTATTGATTCACTCACTGAATCATGAGTGAAAGATGCTTTTATAATCGCATTCAAAAAACACATTGACATTCTAATCAGTTCTTGCTTTCCCTGGGAATCGAACCCATGACCTTGATGTTGCAAGCGCTGCTCTCTCCTGTTAGACACACAGGAAAGCCTTCAAGTGATTTATGAACAAACGTAACGTTTTATGATCCTTCATCGGAATGATTTTGATTCCCACCGTCTGTCCGTTAAAAAGTAGTTAAAAGCAACTTCTTTTCATGATAGATTTTTACACTGGAAAAAAGCACTTTTACCAAAGTTGTGCTCGGGGCCACCGCAGGGGTCATAGGTCACGCCCCCCCTCCCAGCCCCTGGTGTCTGCAATTATTTAAATCAGCCAATAATATGGCATATGAAAGCAATTAGATATGCTCTCTCCTCCATTTGAGAATCGTTGTTAAAAACTCTGATCCTCAGTGACCCGAGGGAAAAATACAAAACAGCTACAAACCCGCTGCCGCCCTCCGCGAGCCGTCTGTCACTCACTTATTAGCACAAAAATGCAAGACAATAAATACAGAACAAGAGCCTGAGCATTTGATCCACACCACAAGAAAAACAGCCCTTGAACGTCTGGCCCGCGAGTCCTGGGGCGCTGGCATGAGATCGAGAGCAGAGAGAGAGAGAGCGTGAAGAACGAGCACACACACACACACACACTCTCACGCACACACACCTTCGACGTTGCTCTGGACAGGGAGAAATATTTATGCTGTGCATCATAAAGAGCTGCAAGTGTTCCTAATTATTCCTCCAGTCATTCGTGTTTAAAGTGAGAGTGGAGAGGAAGTGGAGGTGGTGAAGAAAGAGTTTCTGGACGCACATTTGAGGAGTGTGCATCTGATGTGCATGTGTTTCAGTCCGACAGTGAATCTGCAAAATCAACGGTTTTACTGCCATCAATAACAATGAAACATCATCAGAGAGAAGAAAAGAGCAGCGCAACTTCACTGCGAAACGCTAAACCTGACGAGCCAAGAGATCTGGAAACAAAGCAATAAATCTTGTGTTTCTCTTGTAATGTTAATGAACGCGTCTAGAACTGAACGTTAAAGTTATTTTGCTTGTTTTGAGAAAATATAACTTGAATTTTTCTATAAAAATGTTGATTCTTTAAATGAATGAAGGATGTTTTTAAAGTATATTTCGTCTCAGTTCTTCCTGAAATCAGAAATTAAGACATATTTTCTTATTTTAAGAGAATAAGAATTCTCATTAATCGCTCAGATCGTTTGTAAGTTGTTGGAGTCGTGATTCACACAGAAACTCAAAACTCTTCACTACAATACACCAAAATACAAGTTTGCTTTAGGAAATGATGATTTTTGTACAGTAGAATGTGTTTCTCAAAGCAATGATAACTAACAATAACAATAAATCTTTTGTAAGCTCTAAAAAAATTTAATCTGCAAGTTTTTAATAGTTTTTAAAATGTTTTTAAAACTTTTTTTTGGTTGTGTGAATGTTACATTCTGTCATTCTCCAAACTTTACGGGAACGTTACATTGTGTCATTCTCCAAACGTTACGGGAACGTTACATTGCGTCATCCTCCAAACGTTACGGGAACGTTACATTGTGTCATTCTCCAAACATTACAGAAACGTTACATTGTGTCATTCTCCAAACATTACAGAAACGTTACATTGTGTCATTCTCCAAACATTACAGAAACGTTACATTGTGTAATTCTCCAAACGTTACGGGAACGTTACATTGTGTAATTCTCCAAACATTATCTGAATGTTACATTGTATCATTCTCCAAACATTATGGAAACGTTACATTGTGTCATTCTACAAATGTTACATTTACAAATGATCTAAACCTTCCGATACAATAGTAACATTTAATAAGCTTTAGACAACTGAAAAGTTTCCAGAAAAACACTCCATGATGTTTTTGTTTTTTTGAGAATGTTATTGCAATACTTTCGAAGGAACTTTCTATTAACGGTTATTTGTAACTCTTGTTGTTTGTAACCTTGTCACAACGCTCTCAGAACGTTCCTGTTAGTTGGGTCAGCCCTTTCAGAGACTGTGGTTGGTCGTGTGTGTGTTTAAGGATTTGCGTTTGCTGATTTTACACCCGTGGCGTGTGACACGGCCCGGCCCAGGGGTCGCGACATGGGGTCAGTCTCAGGGGCCGGTTTCATGTCTGAACGATGAGACGAGAGCGAGACAGAGATGCCCTGAGACAGCCTGACTGCCCCGCTGGCCTCCGCGCTGCTCTCTTCAACTTTTACCAGAAATCTGATCTCCGTTTCGGCTCCTTCACTCTCTGCAGGGTTAATAGTGTCTCTCTCTCTCTCTCTCTCTCTCGTTCACACTGATGTAGTTGATGAATTTTTACTTAAAGTTGCTTCTTCGCTTGATCTTTACATTATTTTTCACAGGAAATGTAATTTTTGTATTCTAGTTCACATGGGTTCGATTCCCAAGGAAAACATGAACCGATCAAATGCAATGCAAGTTGCTTTGTATTAAAAGAGTGTGAGAAATGCATGAATGTAACATGAATGTAACACTACCATTGGGAATTAATAAGATTTTTCTGATGTTTCTGAAAGAGTTTCTTCAGTAAAACAGTGTAATATTATATCAGTGTAAAACAGCTGTTTTCTATGTGAATATATAGTAAAGTGTCATTTATTCCTGTGATTAAAGCTGAATTTATTAGATGATAAATACAGTAAAACAGTGTAATATTATATCAGTGTAAAACAGCTGTTTTCTATGTGAATATATAGTAAAGTGTCATTTATTCCTGTGATTAAAGCTGAATTTATTAGATGATAAATACAGTAAAAGAGTGTAATATTATATCAGTGTAAAACAGCTGTTTTCTATGTGAATATATAGTAAAGTGTCATTTATTCCTGTGATTAAAGCTGAATTTATTAGATGATAAATACAGTAAAACAGTGTAATATTATATCAGTGTAAAACAGATGTTTTCTATGTGAATATATAGTAAAGTGTCATTTATTCCTGTGATTAAAGCTGAATTTATTAGATGATACAGTAAAACAGTGTAATATTATATCAGTGTAAAACAGCTGTTTTCTATGTGAATATATAGTAAAGTGTCATTTATTCCTGTGATTAAAGCTGAATTTATTAGATGATAAATACAGTAAATCAGTGTAATATTATATCAGTGTAAAACAGATGTTTTCTATGTGAATATATAGTAAAGTGTCATTTATACTGTGATTAAAGCTGAATTTATTAGATGATAAATACAGTAAAACAGTGTAATATTATATCAGTGTAAAACAGCTGTTTTCTATGTGAATATATAGTAAAGTGTCATTTATTCCTGTGATTAAAGCTGAATTTATTAGATGATAAATACAGTAAAACAGTGTAATATTATATCAGTGTAAAACAGCTGTTTTCTATGTGAATATATAGTAAAGTGTCAATTATTCCTGTGATTAAAGCTGAATTTATTAGATGATAAATACAGTAAAACAGTGTAATATTATATCAGTGTAAAACAGCTGTTTTCTATGTGAATATATAGTAAAGTGTCATTTATTCCTGTGATTAAAGCAGAATTTATTAGATGATAAATACAGTAAATCAGTGTAATGTTATATCAGTGTAAAACAGATGTTTTCTATGTGAATATATAGTAAAGTGTCATTTATACTGTGATTAAAGCTGAATTTATTAGATGATAAATACAGTAAAACAGTGTAATATTATATCAGTGTAAAACAGATGTTTTCTATGTGAATATATAGTAAAGTGTCATTTATTCCTGTGATTAAAGCTGAATTTATTAGATGATAAATACAGTAAAACAGTGTAATATTATATCAGTGTAAAACAGCTGTTTTCTATGTGAATATATAGTAAAGTGTCATTTATTCCTGTGATTAAAGCTGAATTTATTAGATGATAAATACAGTAAATCAGTGTAATATTATATCAGTGTAAAACAGATGTTTTCTATGTGAATATATAGTAAAGTGTCATTTATACTGTGATTAAAGCTGAATTTATTAGATGATAAATACAGTAAAACAGTGTAATATTATATCAGTGTAAAACAGCTGTTTTCTTTGTGAATATATAGTAAAGTGTCAATTATTCCTGTGATTAAAGCTGAATTTATTAGATGATAAATACAGTAAATCAGTGTAATATTATATCAGTGTAAAACAGATGTTTTCTATGTGAATATATAGTAAAGTGTCATTTATACTGTGATTAAAGCTGAATTTATTAGATGATAAATACAGTAAAACAGTGTAATATTATATCAGTGTAAAACAGCTGTTTTCTATGTGAATATATAGTAAAGTGTCATTTATTCCTGTGATTAAAGCTGAATTTATTAGATGATAAATACAGTAAAACAGTGTAATATTATATCAGTGTAAAACAGCTGTTTTCTATGTGAATATATAGTAAAGTGTCATTTATTCCTGTGATTAAAGCTGAATTTATTAGATGATAAATACAGTAAAACAGTGTAATATTATATCAGTGTAAAACAGCTGTTTTCTATGTGAATATATAGTAAAGTGTCATTTATACTGTGATTAAAGCTGAATTTATTAGATGATAAATACAGTAAAACAGTGTAATATTATATCAGTGTAAAACAGCTGTTTTCTATGTGAATATATAGTAAAGTGTCAATTATTCCTGTGATTAAAGCTGAATTTATTAGATGATAAATACAGTAAATCAGTGTAATATTATATCAGTGTAAAACAGATGTTTTCTATGTGAATATATAGTAAAGTGTCATTTATACTGTGATTAAAGCTGAATTTATTAGATGATAAATACAGTAAAACAGTGTAATATTATATCAGTGTAAAACAGCTGTTTTCTATGTGAATATATAGTAAAGTGTCATTTATTCCTGTGATTAAAGCTGAATTTATTAGATGATAAATACAGTAAAACAGTGTAATATTATATCAGTGTAAAACAGCTGTTTTCTATGTGAATATATAGTAAAGTGTCATTTATTCCTGTGATTAAAGCTGTATTTTAAGCATCATTACTGCAGTCTTCAGTCTCAGTAATTCAGCTTTGATCAGAGGAATAAATTACACTAATTAATCCAAACTAACGCATGTGTATATGTATCATCATTTTAATGCAGAAAAGCATAATTTCCAGCTGTTCTCAGCAGTCAATCAGTTGCATCTTGCAGCATTAAGTGATTATAAATGTGTAGTACTTTCTCTGTTCTGTTTAGATCAGACACACTGGAGATAAAGCAGCCGAAGTCTCGTTAATTCCTCACACAAACAAAAGTGTCTGCGCAGCGTTAAAGCGCGGCATTAATCACAGCCGGGGAAGAACATAAAAACCCCGTGTATCCAGACGCGAGTCAGACGTGTCCTTTTGATTAAGCCACTGGAGCGGCGTGTAATTTCCCTGGGAAACGCCACCGCAATTCCCAAAACACAGCCACACGCACCGCTGCATGCTCGCGAATATCCAGGCAACTTTGGGCAAAATAACGAAAACACAAAAGAAACTTCAGAGGCGGAAAGAACATCGAAGCACAGCTGTTTTTCTTACGTTTTAATGACAGCAGACAAACATCATCGCATGAGTAATGATTATCAAAGAATAACAGCTCCGGACGGGCCGTTATTGAACGTTTCCAGATGAAGAGCCTCAGTTCTTCCTCCGAGATTCTGTCTGTTTTCTAGCACAAACATCTAAACACTCTTACATCGAGATGCATTTACTCGAGAAGCAAAGCATGAAGAATTGATCAGAATTAAGCTCACACTCCTGCATTTATCAGCTGCTTTTATCATCGCATTCAAGAAACACACTGACATTCTAATCAGTTCTTGCTTTCCCTGGGAATCAAACCCATGACCTTGATGTTGCAAGCGCTGATTTTTCTGGCTTGCTTTAAACACAAACTCACTTCATTTTGATGCATTTCTCAGAACTCGAGACTTTATCTCTTCAGTGGTTTTGCTGCTTCAGTGTTCAGATATTAAAACGGACGTGTTTGAGCAGTTTGCAGCTCTTCACATGTTTGCGTGTCGTTTACGCCGCGTCCGTCTGTGCTTTTATTGTACAAGTGTTGCATCAATGCAGCCCATATGCCACGAGACAATAGAGCGTTCCTCGTATCCTCCAGTGATGAGCGAGCGAATGAACCGAAGCCGTGCTTCTACACGCATGCAGACCGCGGCTCAGCGCTTCAGACGACATGTTTGGAAAGCTTTCAGGAGACGAGGCGTTTGTTGAGTTATTTATGTAGCATGCAGTGGATCATTTCCATCCGAGCGAAGCCCAAGAATTTCACTAGATAATCCACAATTATATACAGCCTCGGAGCGCGGGATAAATCCCGGCTATTACCCTGCTGACGGGCCAAGGCCGCGCGTCCAGATAAATCAGCGTTTGCTACCTGAGAGTCTGCTATTATTGCTCAGTAAAACTAAAAGCTTGAATATGTTTGTTACTTAAAACAAAATAAATGCTTTTTTACTGAATTAAAAATGTATATATATTTATAATATTTATTTATTAATATACTAATATATATTTTTTATTATATTATTATTTATATATATTATATTTACAGATTTATATATATTTATAAATACTAAATAATATATAAATAATAAAATAATTAATTCAGTTAGTATATAAATGTATATCAGCTAGTTGTAACATTTTTCAGTTTTATTTTGTTTATCTACTAAAATACTACATGTAAAATTAAAACTAAGGCATACAAAATATTTTTAAAAAGTATACATATTTAAAAAAAACTGACAAAAACACTAAATTTAAAATTAAACTGAGAAAAATTGTATTTAAAATATGAACAAAAATTGTAATGGTAATTAAAGTTTTTATGAAATTTTTAATACAGTTTTTCTAAGTTTAATTTTAAGGGCATTTGTTGTGTTTTTGTTTTTTATCAATAACACCAACATTGATTAAATATTCCCATTAAATGTATATTTTTTTTAATGGTGTATTTCCATTTCATGCCGACTTTAAGAAATATTGAACTTTTTTTTTGTACATTCAGTTTTACAGGTAATTATTATTCATTTAAATTCCTGCATTTATCAGACGCTTTTATCCAAAGAAACACATTGATATTCTAATCAGTTCTTGCTTTCCCTCAGATAATTATTATTATTTATTCATTGCTCATGTTAAGAATCTCCCAGAGAGCAAATCAGCTGCAATTTTGTAAATGTGTGTGTGTTTATATAAAAACATGCATATT
>JAWRVZ010000137.1:342500-385000 GCA_037043235.1 Rhodeus uyekii
TGTGAGAGAGAGAGTGTGTGAGAGTGTGTGTGTGTGTGAGAGAGAGAGTGTGTGAGAGTGTGTGTGTATGTGACAGTGTGTGTGTGAGAGTGTGTGTATGTGTGTGTGTGTGTGTGAGAGAGAGAGTGTGTGAGAGTGTGTGTGTGTGAGAGAGAGAGAGTGTGTGAGAGTGTGTGTGTATGTGACAGTGAGTGTGAGAGTGAGTGTGTGTGTGAGAGTGTGTGTATGTGTGTGTGTGTGTGTGTGTGAGAGAGAGAGTGTGTGAGTGTGTGTACAGATTTATATTACATTGTGAGGACCGGTCTTTGCTCCCCACGAGGGAAATGGATTAATAAACATGTAAAGCGGCAGGAAGTGTGTGTGTGTGTGTGTGTGTGTTGGGTCGGTCAGTGCTGCAGGAGAGACTGTAAACATCATCATGACTGTGGAAAGTTTCATGTTATTTTATGACAGTAATGTTAGTCTGAATGTTGAGACACCTGAGCGTTCCTGATGCGTCCGTGTTTAACGCTCCGTCGAGTTTCTGCTCGGTTCACGTCACGCGTGATCGGTCACATGGTCATCTCACGGTTACACTTGATTTGCAGCCGCTGGATGTGATTTTCAGGCACATTGCGTTTGCGTTTCCTTTCATGCTGTTTCACTCGTAATGGGACTAAATCTTGTCATCGCGCGTCACGACAGCAGCTGTTTCCATTTATGAGAAACCATATCATAGAGTCCTAATGGAATGATGATTTTGATCATTTAATAATAATTTTGAATCAATCAAATATGTAAAGTCCTATTCTTCCAAACTTTCAGTTGGAGGATGTTTTTATAACATTAGTTTCAATGGAAATTCCTCATTTTTATTCATTCACATTCCTGCATTTATCAGCTGCTTTTATCATCGCATTCAAGAAACACATTGACATTCTAATCAGTTCTTGCTTTCCCTGGGAATCAAACCCATGACCTTGATGTTGCAAGCACTGCTCTCTCCCGTTATACACACAGGAAAGTTGTTCAGATTTGATCCACATGTTGAATGATTTGAAACATTTCTTTCTTTTGATGAAGGATGATTGATTTTACATGAATGACATCAATAAACCAACGGCGGTTAAGAATCTCATCGGTGTTTTGTGAAAATAAATGGATGGAATGATTGAGTGTAAAATGCTGCATCTTTTCTTTTTCTTCTGAGAACAGAGATGTCATGTCTCTCTCTGACTTTCCACGTTTTTCCTCTAGTTTCCAGGACATGGTGACGTACTTCGGGCTCAAACCCAAGTCTGGAGAGAAGGAGGTTTCTCCAAACTACATCTTCATGCTCTGGTACGAGTTCTGCAACGATTTCAAGAACATCTGGAACCGCGAGAATAAAAACATCTCCAAAGAGAGGTGAGAGGCTCAGAATCAGAATGTGTGTGTGTGTGTGTGTGTGTTTAACACGGATCCAGTAAAGCGGAGTGAAGCTCTTGCTAACCGGACTCTTGACTTTATAACGGTCAAACCTTGCTTAGTTTTATTAGTCAACATTCGTAGAGGCTCGTTTGGCAATCAGGCATCACCAGCTCTGTTTTCATGCACATTTTGAGATAAAAATCACAATTGGTCTCAAACGAGCCTGTGATTGGACGACTGGAGTAACCGGTGGACCAATGGCGTCGCAGCGTCTCAAACGAGCCTGTGATTGGACGACTGGAGTAACCGGTGGACCAATGGCGTCGCAGCGTCTCAAATGAGACTGTGATTGGACGACTGGAGTAACCGGTGGACCAATGGCGTCGCAGCGTCTCAAATGAGACTGTGATTGGACGACTGGAGTAACCGGTGGACCAATGGCGTCGCAGCGTCTCAAATGAGCCTGTGATTGGACGACTGGAGTAACCGGTGGACCAATGGCGTCGCAGCGTCTCAAATGAGACTGTGATTGGACGACTGGAGTAACCGGTGGACCAATGGCGTCGCAGCGTCTCAAACGAGGCCGTGATTGGACGACTGGAGTAACCGGTGGACCAATGGCGTCGCAGCGTCTCAAATGTTGGTTTGTCTCTGTAACGCCGGAGTGAAAGTGTGTGATCAGGATGATTTGGTTTAATTCTCCAGAAGCGTCACACGATTGTTCCCAAACAGCAGCATCCCAACGCAAGACAACATGAAGATTGACTTCATCTGACGCTCTGAGACTCGTTTATGATGGAGGGAAAAAAGACAATATTTATCACTGATATTTAGAGCCAGTTTCACAGGACGGTTTTGATCTCTTGAACACGAGAAGATGAGGAAACTCTGATTTATTCACAGATGATTTACGTGATTTTCCAAATCAACTCGTATAAAAGAACTCAGAATGAACATTGTGTTAGATCAATCCGCTGATCAAATTTGACTTTCATTCACTTAATAAAACTCTGTTATGATGATCAGAAGAAGCAGAGGTTTGGACGTGCGAGTAAATGATGACAGAACTGTGTTTTTTGGGGGTGATTTATGTCTTTAATTTTGTTCTCTTTCATTTTAGACTAAAAGAAGCTCAGAAAACAGTCCAAAAAATCACTGCGGAGAAGAAAGTGGAGACAAAGAAGATCAATGAAAACAGTCTGGTGAGAAAACACACATAAACATACACACACACACTTGTTCTACATTTATAACTAAAACTCAATCGTTCGGCAATTATTGATATTAATCATTATTTATCATTATTATTTTAGTTCTCATTTAATTATATAAAATGTATTTATAAAATTATATTATATAAAATCTATGTATGTATAGATTTTTTTTAAATGAGAACAAAAATAATAATGATAAATATTATTATTATTTATGACAATAATTGATAATTAGATTAAGTAAGCATTATTATAGTGGTAGAATATAATAAATAAAATTATCTTTTAGGTTAAAAACTAAAAGAAATCAGGATAAGATCAAAATAAATGATATATATATATATATATATATATATATATATATATATATATATATATATATATATATATATATATATAAAATCAAATAATATAACATAATATAATTTGAATAAATACATATATAATTAGAATAATGTATGAAATAAATTAAACAGAATTTTGTAAATCAAGATAACATTATATATGTTATTTGATATTAATTTTATTTATTTTATTTTCATACATTATTCTAATTCTATATGATTATTATTATGATATATAATTTATTTAAATTGTATTTTCTTTTCTTCATTTTTTAACTACTGTAATATATTTGTCTAGCAACTGCATGATATTTTTGCCTTCAGATCCTCATCAGATATTATTGATGCTGGATTTGTTGAATTGTTGTAGTTCCGATGCCAGTCACTTGTGCATTGATGTAAATATACAAATAATGTGTTTGACAGAAAGAGCGGCTGCGGAAGAAAGAAGCCGGTGTGTCGTCCAGCTGAAAACAGATCTCAGATCAGTGAAACACGTGAGAACGCCTTATTAACGCGTGTAAAGCAGCGTCAGTGCCTCGTATTCATCAGAGACGTGAGTGTTTCTGCTTTACACGGAGACTCGGAGTCACCCGTCGTTTCACCAAACGTTCCTCTGCCAGAGTCACTCTCTCTGCAACGGATCCGTGTGTGTATGTGTGTGTGTGTGTGTGTGTGCAAACCAGTCCTATTTATTCACAGAACATGATGTGAGGATGAGTTTATGTGGGGAATCTCTCATTTAAATGTGTCTCAAAACTCCTGGAACATTATTACTTGCTTTTGTGATACTTTTACATTTATTAGGTGCAATAAACTTTCTCTTAAATGAACAACTAACAACTGATTTTTTTGGCATATTATTTTCATCCTATTATTAAAAAGTATTTCCATTTACAATCACATGATGATCACGTGTACATCTTCTGTCGTTGTGTAGAACATGCAGGATTCGTCACAGGTTTCTGATACGTTAGACAGACGTCATTCGGTTTCGGTCCGTTTAAAAAGCGGATGCAAACGATCCGACGGGATTAAATGTGCGGAGATGATGTGCGGTTACAGATGCGGCGAAACACGCCGATGGTTTATGAAACATTTAATCATGTGTTTGTCAGAGAGAGAAAGAGTTTGAGCTTTTATTAATATGATCTTCATACACAACATTATACACAACGTCTGTACAACTTAAACAAAATGTGTGATAGCTTGGTCTTCACAACTCAACTGTATTATCTGATATTATAAATAGACGAATAGCATGAAGAAACTCCAGCAGAAACATGAACAACAGTGTCATTAAATAAAGTCGTTCCACATAGTGGAAACTATCCGTCCTGAAACGCTCTTGAATGTGGGGATGATGGAGACGATGAGGCTCTTCTGCATCTGTCGCCATGACAACATGCATGTTAAATGACATGCATGAACATTTGGACAGGTTAACACGGGTTAACCCCCCCCTCAATAAATCACTGACCTCAATAAATAAAACTAAAAGCATGAAATGCAATGCAAACTCCGTTCAGTGACGGATCCTGTGGAAATCAGTGCCGGCGGTTTTTGCTTTGATAAAAGTATGTTTAAGGATCATGAAATGTTTGAGACAGAAGATTAAGACGAAGTGTGAGACTTGCATGCACTGCTAGACAAACGCTTGGAACCTGTCGATTGATAGAGAATGAGTTTGTTTGAGAATAATATTTACTGCATCCTCATCATCATCATCATCGTGTTTGTGTGGCGACAGTGGCTGACGGTCAGGCGTGTGGCGGCGGCTGAAGGTCACATGTGTGTGGTGACAGATGACGGGCATGTGTGTGACGACGGCTGAAGGTCACGTGCGACAGCGGATGAAGGTCATGTGTGTGACGACGGCTGATCGTCAGGCCTGTTGCGACGGAAGAAGGTCACGTGTGCGACGGCGGATGAAGGTCATGTGTGTGGTGACAGATGAAGGTCATGTGTGTGACGACGGCTGAAGGTCACGTGATGACGGCTGATTGTCAGGCCTGTTGTGACGGATGAAGGTCATGTGTGTGACGGCGGATGAAGGTCATGTGTGTGGTGACAGATGAAGGTCATGTGTGTGACGACGGCTGAAGGTCACGTGCGACAGCGGATGAAGGTCATGTGTGTGACGACGGCTGATCGTCAGGCCTGTTGCGACGGAAGAAGGTCACGTGTGCGACGGCGGATGAAGGTCATGTGTGTGGTGACAGATGAAGGTCATGTGTGTGGTGACAGATGACGGGCATGTGTGTGACGACGGCTGAAGGTCACGTGATGACGGCTGATTGTCAGGCCTGTTGTGACGGATGAAGGTCATGTGTGTGACGGCGGATGAAGGTCATGTGTGTGACGATGGCTGATGGTCACGCGTGTGGCGACGGATGAAGGTCATGTGTGTGGTGACAGATGACGGGCATGTGTGTGACGACGGCTGAAGGTCACATGATGACGGCTGATTGTTAGGCCCGTTGTGACGGCTGAAGGTCACATGTGCAACGGCAGATGAAGGTCATGTGTGTGACGGTGGCTGAAGGTCAGGCATGTGGCGACGGATGAAGGTCACGTGTGTGGCTACGGATGAAGGTCACATGTGTGGCGACAGATGAAGGTCATGCGTGTGTCCAGCACTTATGGAAGCACGGTTACGACACACATGTATGAAAATAAGCATGCTTTCATAAAAAGACTTAAATCATCAAAAAAGTCAGAATTATGACACAAAAGTTGCAATTATTATATTTCCAATGTGTGAATGATTGACATTGAGTCTAAATGATATAAAGTCATAACGATTGGCATCAGACAGACTTTTATCTCATATTTTCACCTTTATAATTGACAGTATGTCATAGTTCCCTCATTTATTTCATAATTATTACTTTTTTAAACTTTTTATTGTTATGATTGTCACAATTTTGACTTTTTAACCCCATAATTCTGTCCTAATTAGGACAATTTCAACTTTTCATCTCATTATGACTTTGTCACAATTTTGACTTTTTAAACTCGTCATAATTTTGATTAGGATCATTTAGATTTTCTATCTGATGAAAATAATAATTATTGAACAGTTAAAATATTTACTTTTTTAAATATTATAATTGTCCTATTGTGTCACAATTTTGACTTTTCATCTCATAATTGATTTAGTAATTCACAATTTTTTAATTGTCATAATTACGACTTTTTAACTTCATAATCGACAATTTCAACTTTTGACTCATTATGACTTTCCGTCATTTAGACTTTTTAATCTCTTCATAATTTGATTGTGATCATTTTAATTGATAATTATGACAGTGTTCACATTATAAGTCTTTGAGTTTTGCTCCCCGTCACTACGGCGGTCCCGGATCCGTGTTTAGCATGTGCTTCCCGTGGCACGCGCGTGTCGGATCCGTGTCAGTCCAGCTCGATGGAGATGCAGCGGCACTGCTTCACCCGCTGCACCCGCTTCTTCCGGGTGGGCGGCTGCTGGTCGGGGCAGTTGAGGGTGAAGGTCATGGTGGTGAAGCGCTTGGGTTTGCAGAAGGAGCAGGACTGGAAGGCGCCCTCTTCCCGACGGATGTGCCGCGGGATGTAGAAGGAGTTGCACTGGCCGTAGCAGAAGCGGTTGATGATGGTGCGGCTGATGCATCCGTCCTCGTGGATGGTCTGTTTGAGCGGCTGCGTCTTGCACCAGTCCCGCTTCAGGTAGCGGCGCTCCGTCACGTGCAGCGCCTCCTGGCTGGACTCCAGCACCTCCTCCGAGCCTCTGCTCCGGCTCCTCTGCGCCGGCTGCGGGATCTGGTCCGACTCGTTCGGGTTGCTCTTGTCCAGATGAGGAATCGCGCCTCGGTTGCGCTTGGATTCGGCGGGACTGGAGAGGAGAATCCAGGCGAACAGCGTCGCACACAGGATCCGAGCGCAGGAGGCCATCGGCACTGAGGAGAGAGAGAGCACTCGTTTACTCATCCCTCGCTTCATTCTCTCATCCCTCACTTTACCCTCTTTCACTCGCTCATCCCTCTTTCATTCGCTCATCCCTCGCTTCATTCTCTCATCCCTCACTTTACCCTCTTTCACTCGCTCATCCCTCTTTCATTCGCTCATCCCTCGCTTCATTCTCTCATCCCTCACTTTACCCTCTTTCATTCGCTCATCCCTCGCTTTCCACTCTCATTCCTTGCTTTCATTCTCACATCCGTTGCTGTTCCTGCATTCATCAGCTGCTTTGATCATCGCATTCAAGAAACACATTGATATTCTAATCAGTTCTTGCTTTCCCTGGGAATCAAACCCATGACCTTGATGTTGCAAGCACTGCTCTCTACTGTTAGACACACAGGAAAGCTTTATACTCGTTCATTCTCACATCCCTCGCTTTACTCTCTTTCATTCTCACATCCCTCGCTTTATACTCTTTCATTCTCACATCCCTCGCTTTATACTCTTTCATTCTCACATCCCTCGCTTTATACTCTTTCATTCTCACATCTCTTTGCACTCTTTTATTTAAACATCCCTGCTTTACTCTCTTTCATTCTCACATCCCTTGCTTTACACTCTTTCATTCTCACATCTCTTTGCACTCTTTTATTTAAACATCCCTCGCTTTACTCTCTTTCATTCTCACATCCCTTGCTTTACACTCTTTCATTCTCACATCCCTCGCTTTACACTCTTTCATTCTCACATCTCTTTGCACTCTTTTATTTAAACATCCCTGCTTTACTCTCTTTCATTCTCACATCCCTTGCTTTACACTCTTTCATTCTCACATCTCTTTGCACTCTTTTATTTAAACATCCCTCGCTTTACTCTCTTTCATTCTCACATCCCTTGCTTTGCACTCTTTTATTTAAACATCCCTCGCTTTACTCTCTTTCATTCTCACATCCCTCGCTTTACTCTCTTTCATTCTCACATCCCTTGCTTTGCACTCTTTTATTTAAACATCCCTCGCTTTACTCTCTTTCATTCTCACATCCCTCGCTTTACACTCTTTCATTCTCACATCCCTTGCTTTACACTCTTTCATTCTCACATCTCTTTGCACTCTTTTATTTAAACATCCCTGCTTTACTATCTTTCATTCTCACATCCCTCGCTTTACACTCTTTCATTCTCACATCCCTTGCTTTACACTCTTTCATTCTCACATCCCTTGCTTTACACTCTTTCATTCTCACATCTCTTTGCACTCTTTTATTTAAACATCCCTGCTTTACTCTCTTTCATTCTCACATCCCTTGCTTTACACTCTTTCATTCTCACATCTCTTTGCACTCTTTTATTTAAACATCCCTGCTTTACACTCTTTCATTCTCACATCCCTTGCTTTACACTCTTTCATTCTCACATCTCTTTGCACTCTTTTATTTAAACATCCCTGCTTTACTCTCTTTCATTCTCACATCTCTTTGCACTCTTTTATTTAAACATCCCTGCTTTACTCTCTTTCATTCTCACATCTCTTTGCACTCTTTTATTTAAACATCCCTGCTTTACTCTCTTTCATTCTCACATCTCTTTGCACTCTTTTATTTAAACATCCCTGCTTTACTCTCTTTCATTCTCACATCTCTTTGCACTCTTTTATTTAAACATCCCTGCTTTACTCTCTTTCATTCTCACATCCCTCGCTTTACACTCTTTCATTCTCACATCCCTTGCTTTACACTCTTTCATTCTCACATCTCTTTGCACTCTTTTATTTAAACATCCCTGCTTTACTCTCTTTCATTCTCACATCCCTTGCTTTGCACTCTTTTATTTAAACATCCCTTGCTTTACTCTCTTTCATTCTCACATCACTCGCTTTACACTCTTTCATTTTCACATCACTTGCTTTACACTCTTTCATTCTCACATCACTCGCTTTACACTCTTTCATTCTCACATCACTCGCTTTACACTCTTTCATTTTCACATCACTTGCTTTACACTCTTTCATTCTCACATCACTCGCTTTACACTCTTTCATTTTCACATCCCTCGCTTAAGTCTTTTATTCAAACATCCCTCGTTTACTCTTTCATTCTCACATCCCTTGCTTTACACTCTTTCATTCACACATCCCTCGCTTTACACTCTTTCATTCACACATCCCTCGCTTTACACTCTTTCATTCTCGCATCCCTCGCTTTACTCTCTTTCATTCTCGCATCCCTCGCTTTACTCTCTTTCATTCTCACATCCCTCGCTTTACTCTCTTTCATTCTCACATCCCTCGCTTTACACTCTTTCATTCTCACATCCCTCGCTTTACACTCTTTCATTCTCACATCCCTCGCTTTACACTCTTTCATTTTCACATCATTCGCTTTACACTCTTTCATTCTCACATCCCTCGCTTTACACTCTTTAATTCTCACATCCCTCGCTTTGCATTCTTTTATTCAAACATCCCTCGCTTTACACTCTTTCATTCTCACATCCCTCGCTTTACACTCTTTCATTCTCACATCCCTCGCTTTACTCTCTTTCATTCTCGCATCCCTCGCTTTACACTCTTTCATTCTCGCATCCCTCGCTTTACACTCTTTCATTCTCGCATCCCTCGCTTTACTCTCTTTCATTCTCGCATCCCTCGCTTTACTCTCTTTCATTCTCACATCCCTCGCTTTACACTCTTTCATTCTCACATCCCTCGCTTTACACTCTTTCATTCTCACATCCCTCGCTTTACACTCTTTCATTTTCACATCACTCGCTTTACACTCTTTCATTCTCACATCCCTCGCTTTACACTCTTTCATTCTCACATCCCTAGCTTTGCACTCTTTTATTTAAACATCCCTGCTTTACTCTCTTTCATTCTCACATCCCTTGCTTTGCACTCTTTTATTTAAACATCCCTTGCTTTACTCTCTTTCATTCTCACATCACTCGCTTTACACTCTTTCATTTTCACATCACTCGCTTTACACTCTTTCATTCTCACATCACTCGCTTTACACTCTTTCATTCTCACATCTCTTGCTTTGCACTCTTTTATTTAAACATCCCTTGCTTTACTCTCTTTCATTCTCGCATCCCTCGCTTTACACTCTTTCATTCTCGCATCCCTCGCTTTACTCTCTTTCATTCTCGCATCCCTCGCTTTACTCTCTTTCATTCTCACATCCCTCGCTTTACTCTCTTTCATTCTCGCATCCCTCGCTTTACTCTCTTTCATTCTCGCATCCCTCGCTTTACTCTCTTTCATTCTCGCATCCCTCGCTTTACTCTCTTTCATTCTCGCATCCCTCGCTTTACTCTCTTTCATTCTCGCATCCCTCGCTTTACTCTCTTTCATTCTCGCATCCCTCGCTTTACTCTCTTTCATTCTCGCATCCCTCGCTTTACTCTCTTTCATTCTCACATCCCTCGCTTTACACTCTTTCATTCTCACATCCCTCGCTTTACACTCTTTCATTCTCATATCCTTCGCTTTATAATCTATTATTCTCACATCCCTCGCTTTATAATCTATTATTCTCACATCCCTCGCTTCCAGAGGTTCAGCCACGGATCCAATACTTTGGCATCTTATTTACAACATAGAGACGTTTAATAAGTGCTTATAAATGAACATTGATCTGTATAATCAATGTAACATCTTCAACAGATGGATATTTTACTATTGTATATTAAAAGTGATTGGATTAAATTAAGAAATGCTTGTTAAAAATGACTTCCTATATTTTGAGATACATTTTCAATCCCATTTTTGTTCCATACAGACTTTGATGGAATATGGGAATGATAATGAAAATTAACCGTGTCTAAAACATAACAAATATTCTTAACTTTATTATTTAGACACTTATTAAAACTTCCTGACAGCAGAATTGTGGAAAGATTAATGTAGAGTCGTCATTAAATCCCGCAGTATTTAAACTGTTTTCTGAAGAAATTATGACAATTGTCGGTCAAATCGATTCCCTGGGAATAATTGCATAAATACTTCAAATCAAAGTTTTGATAAAAGCATCTGCCAAATGCAAGAATGTAAAGCAGTGATGAAAGAAGAGATGCTGATTGAAGGAGTAAAGATCTCTCACCTGACACTGTAGACGAGCTTCTACCAGAGGAGAGGATTGAGAAGAGAAGAGCTGCGATCTGATCCATAGACACACACACACTGACTGTTCAATGAGCAACAGATCTGACAGAGTGCAGGAGAATCAGAGCTATCCGCCCCCTCCACACACACACATACTCACTACACACACACACTCACTCATACACACGCACGCACATATACACACATACACACACTCACTATATACACACATACACTCACTATACACACACACTCACTATAGACACACACTCACTCACATACTCACAATACACACTCACATACACACAGACTCACACCACACACTCACACACATATATATATATATATATATATATATATGTGTGTGTGTGTGTATGTATATATATATATATGTGTGTGTGTGTGTGTGTATATATATATGTATATATATATATGTATGTGTGTGTGTATTTATATACGTGTATTTGTATTTATGTGTGTGTGTTTGTTTATTATTAAGAGGTGTTAAATGCTTACTACTTCCCGTCTCTGCGTTAATATATATATATATATATATATATATATATATATATATATATATGAAATGTTAATATATGTATTTGGAAATATCTATAATATTCCTTACATCTGTGACTTAATGTTGAACGCGTCGAGTATTTACTTTGAATTGCTCATGTGAGTGTACATTGCACAATTTATTTGATCTTATTTTATTCATTTAACTTTTTTTAAAGCGTATATTTAAAAAATAAAAAAAATCTCTGCTTCAAGTTTTATTTTTCTCCGTTTATATTAACCAGAAGGAAAAAAACGATTTTAAACGTCAGTCACGTGACACGCGAGAACCAATGAGCGTCAAACTGGAGTCCAATCGGCGCCAATGTTTGAATTGAACGAGAGCGCGAAGATTCGACATCAACGGTTGCTGCGCGTTGACGCAAAACCATTATTTGAGTAAGTTATATAGATATAATTATATATCTGCTTTTATTATACTTCATTTATATAAGCCGTGTCTGTCCTCTGTTATTTAATGGAAACGAGCAGTGGAGCACACTTTATCTCCTCAGCGACATGAGCGGTGAATAAATGATGACAGAATTGGTATTTTTGGATAAATTAATCCTTAAAGGAAAGAAAAGCTGCTATTAATTTATTTCTCAATAGTTCCCTTTCTAACAACACATGTGCTGTTGTTTGATTGAATCGGGCTCATTAATTCAGTTCATAATTGTTTAGAGTGGGAGTGTTACGTCAGTTTATTCTCCGCATGTGTTTCTCATTTATACTCTTTTGACTAGAAAACAACTGAGCACAACTATGGATGTGTTGTCGTTGGTTTCTAACATATATACATGTCATGAGGATGTAAAAACATCTAATACGCTCAGTGTAGAAAAGTATTTTGTCTTGTTTTTCTCAAGGTCAAATTCCTTCAATTCTGCTCCAGCCTGATGTGTTTGGATCCGTAAGGATTCACCTCCAGGGGGGAAATGAGCCCAGGGATCCACAGATTCCCTGAATCCCGTGCTTGAGGTGGTGTAATCCTGTTTAGTTGTTCTGTAGGTCAGTAAATGTTGATGGCACACAGCAGATGCGGATCTATTACGGAAGATTAGATTATTACTGAATGCATGTCCTAAAAGAAGGAAGGTTTTTCTGGTGATTAAAGCCACATCTAACCAAATTTGAATTTGGTATCACAAAAATTTATAGTGAAACTTTTTTTTTAAGTCGCTGAACCAAAAATATCCAGCGGTTGATGTTTTTCTACAATCAAATTAATAAATTTCTATCCAAACATCACTTCCATCACAAAACAGATGACGAATATGGAACCGTGAGACTCGGAGCTTTCCGACGATATGCGACACGATTAGAAAATGATTCGACTCGCACACGCTATAAAGTAGTTCAAATAAATTACATAATATCAAAACCTGACTCCGCCCACTAGGGGGAGGAGTTGCTAAAACGGTTTAGTGTTGTTTCCATGGTAACGCAACGTCCAATTTCAGAATGGTTTTCACAGGATGAATGGAGTTCGTAAGCTTTTTAATGACACCTAATTTATAATTATTACAAAATAAGCAATATTAAAAAGGTGATTTAAATAAAGAGCGGCAAATGTATTTATTTCAGTAATTATAATAAATTAATTGTTTAAAACCTTACAAAGTCATTTATCCTGTGAAACCCATTTTTAAATTTGAAGATGCGTTCCTGCGGAAACGGTACGTAAAATTATTTTAGCAGACTCCTCCCCCTAGTGGGTGGAGCCAGGTTTTATATTAAATTAATTTTAACTACTGTATACTCTAATCGTTTCGCATATTGTTGAAAAAGCTCACAGTTTCACGGTTTCATATTCAGCGTCTGTTTTCAGGACAGAAATGTATGTTACGGGAAAAATGCATCTCCCGCTGGATATTTCAATTTCAGGTTTTGTGAAATCAACTTCAGATTTGGAAAACACAAATGCCTTTGACTTTATAGTAATTTTACTGAAGATTATTTTGTAGAATACATAAATATTTTTTATAAAATAAATGTAGTGCCCTACATTGTGATTTACAGTAATTTGAAACATCGATAACCTTTTTATTTCAGTGCTTGTTTAAAACAAGACCAAAACATTCCTGAATTAAGTTCAGATTCATTTCCTCTGTCAGAACATCAAACTCTATTTGTTTGCATTCAGCCTCAGTTATCTCTGTCTGCTGTGTATTACTAGTTAAAATCAGTCCAATAATGTGAACTTGAACACTGAGCGTGAAAGTGCGCCACCAGGTGGTGAAGAACGGCACTGCAGGACATCACTGAAACCGTTTAGTTTGGCAACTTCATTCACAAAAACAAGTGAGTGAAAAACAACAGCATTGAGAATATCATAACACTGCTCAACATGACATTTCCTTGAGTCGCACCATGAATGTCTTACAAAGCAAAATCATAAAATCATGGCTTTTGCATAAAACATAAATAAAGGTAAATAAAACAGTCACTTCCAGTCTAAAATACAAGCATCCAAATACAACCAGCATCTGTTCTCACATGAATGTCACTCTTCACACTTTCATAGACTCGTCTTTTCACAGACAGCTAAACAAGACCAGAATGCATTACGCATTTCGGTTTTCCACCTGAAATTATGGGATGCTTCCGCAGCGTTTGAGTGTGACCCTGATAACGGGTAGAGGAGTAGCTGAAGACGCCTCACAGGTCGATGGGCTTGGCGGCTGCCAGCAGTTTGCCCTCCGCCAGCGGGTGTCTGGGAGAACCTCTATAGCGACTCATCGTGCTTTCAGACGCTGGAAGCGGGACAGATTTGGGATGTTGGTTTGTGGATGAGAGTTTGGCCGTATTGGTGACGTCTCCCAGCGCCGGCGGTTTGTTCGGAGGAACGGGAGGTTTGGGTTGGAGCGAGTGCAGAGCGCTCTCTAAACTCACCGCCTTCACCGGCCCGGCGGCGCACCATCCCATCCTCACGTCCTTCCGCTGGCCAAACAGAGAGTTGATGCGTCTCACGGACTGCCGGACCGGCGTGCGCTGGAACTTCAGCGGAGATCGGACCGCCATGGCTTTGGGTGACGCGAGCGTCATCATGTTGAAGCGTTTAATCTGCTCCGCCACTTTCATGCGGCGCGTGGCAGCGGCTCCAGGACGGTCCTCGCTCTTGTCCATCGATGACTCTAACGCACTCTTGGCCTCCGGTTGCGCTCTTGCTGCGTATGGAGTTGATTGGACTCGACTGGAAGAGTCCGGTCTGAAAGCGACAGGACTCTGGATGTCTAGAGCGTCGATCAGTTGACTGGCGTCCTTCAGGAAGCTCCTGCTGTCGTGCTCCGGCCAGAGGGAGCTGTTGAGGCTGGTCTCCACAGACTGAGCCGGGCCGCTGTCCAACAGAGCGCTGTCTATATGCAGAGGCGACAGAGCAACCATGTGTCCGAATGTGCCGGTGTGATCCCACACGGATGTGTGTGAGGTCTCGGGGTTCGACTCAAGGTCGTCCTGTGATTTAATGAGGCTGTGAAGGTCAGACTCACCAGACGCTTGTATGCTGGGTTCTTCACTCAGAGAACAGAGGATCTTGGGAAAAGCGCTGTCCTCCGGAGGTTTGCACAGGACGAGCGTGGGCTCGGAGCGATGGACGCTCTCGGACACTGAGTGTTTGGGGAGATTCAGGCCAACATCAGGAGCGTCTCCAATCCACGAGCTCCTGGAATCCCAGCGCGGGGTCAACAGGTCATCCTCAGACTTGCTGACGCACCCGGAGCCTGGGAAACAATCAGACACTATTACAAGCCTCTTCTGATGCATTTACTTGACTAATAAACAATAAAAACAACTCCATATTAGAATTTAAAATAGCTTTGTGAATTAGGACTGTCGAGCTAAAGTGAGTTTTAAGTGTGCGTCATGTGATGAAGATGAAGAAAGGGTTGTGTTTTAATGTGTTTCTCTCCATGTGACGTGCAGATCTTGATTCCGTCGCGTCAGTCTTTCCACATCCGTGACCATTGTGTGTTTAGAAAGCCGTGTGAGGTTAAAATAACGTTCTTAATTTCCACGGCATCTCATGTCTTTAAATGCAAAAGATCATTGCGATTCTGCTCTTTGTACTGAATTGCATAAAAACATGCTTTTTTTGTTCAATTGTTCATGCAACTTACAAAATTATATTTGATTTATAAATGTTAGAGTTATTTCACTGCTTTGAATGAAGCATTTAATTCAAAACAGTTTTGCTCATTGCGCCCTCTTGTGGACAACTGACCTCAATTATGCCTTTCACAATATATAGCAAATATTCCTGATTAAAGTTGAATTTATTAGATGATACAGTAAAACAGTGTAATATTATATCAGTGTAAAACAGCTGTTTTCAGATTTAAAGAGCAGAAGAGACTTAAAGTAGAAGAAATTAATCATAAGTAATCAAATATCCAACAGCAACATGAAGGATTTGTCTGTAATTGATTGTATCGATGTGCATTTAAACGGCTGTTCAGCAGAAAAGAGTCAGATTTGTTTTGTTGGAATGACATGAATCTTTCACAAGATCAGAATGGAGTCAACTGTGAGGTTAAATCTATATTCAGCTTGAAGTATTAAAGCCCAGAAACACTGACCTTCTGTGTGACTCGCGCTCAAAACATCCGCACTAAACTCCTTGGTGAAGTGAAACCCAGTTGCGCTCTCTTGTGTCGCTAGCCTCCAACCTATGACCTCTGACCCCTTCGGCCCCAGTGAATGTGTAATGAGGTTCTGTTGAAATAGAGCAGCTTCTTTTTACTCTTTGGGTTGTGATTGTTGTCAGTGTTGGATTATGACAAAAACAAATGCTGATTTCTGGTCAATCATCTCTTTTTATTTGAGCATATAATCATCATCATATGCACGCAGAAAATAATGGCAAGGAATAACCCAAAACCACAAGGACACATTTTAATTAGAAAAATAAAATTGTTAATATATTAATAGTTGTTTGTTCTTAAAACACTTTATTACTCTGCAAATATTTTAGTAATATCAGGCTCTTATATAAAATCAAATATTTCCTCTCCTAAAGTCACATTTTTACAACATGTGCAACATTAAGCAAGTCACTGACAACACAAATATTAAAACAAACACAAATAATCACATCAATTATCAGAGTCATAAACTTAACAAGGGTAAAAGCGTCATCTTCAGTTCTGCTGTAGACGATCATCACAAGCATTTATATTTTTTTCCCATAAAATGAAACAAGCATGCAAGATCTTTAGACCATTATTGCATCATTAAGAGCAGCATGTTCCTGCATTACACTGCCACTAGATGGAGCAAAACCATCAGCATGAATTCTGTCATTACATGAAGCAAGAGCTGGATTATTCCTCACACACACACACACACACACACACACGAGGGGTGCACAGAAAGCAGCGGCGGTCAGTCTCTGGCGGGGGTTTCTGAACTTACAGACTCGCGGCTGGATTTGCTCAGACTGAAGCGCAGACGCAGGGATTTCCTCACCGGCTCTTTCTTTGCGGCTCTGGGAGAGAAACAGCCCGTCTTCCCCGACTCAACCCTGAAAACCACCACAGGTGAAGCTTCAAAACCACAGGGATTTCCTCCATAAACAGTGTTTATATCTGAAATATAACTTTAATCCCAGTTCTTCTGTGATCATATGAGTGCAAGAGAAACAATGAAGCAGTTTCACATCTAACGCTGATTCTGTGAAAGCTTTAATAGACAGAAGAATCAACGATCATTTAGCAATTAATCATGCAGCTTTATAAGTAAATAAGACTAAATTGATCTCATCTCTTCATAAAACCTCTCAATTAATATGGATTGTTTGACAACATTCACAAGCTTTATAGATCTTTTAATGTAAGTTTCCAGACTGTCAAAGAAGCGACAGAAACCTCAGCTTTCTTCATGTGCATTAATCAAATTAAACGATGACAAACTTGTCCATCGTCATTGAAACAACAATACGATGAAGTGCCAAAAAGACGATCAAAAACGTGCTTCAATCAGAATCTGCATTGTGAATCTCACATGAAAAACATTCACTCCAGCTGGAGGAAAACACACATAAACCCACAGCAAACGGTGCTTTTCCATTCAAGCCATGAATATTTACAGCCTCTAAGAGTAAATGCAAGTTGTGCACTTGTGATCATAAACACCCGGGAATATTAAAAGATCAATCTAATTAATGATGCATACTTTATACAGACGAGCAGATACATGCTTCATCTATTTCTGTTGCGTTTACATCATCATCATCATGTACGAGTCTGTACTGTACGTGTTCTGGGTTGAGGAGTGTGATGAGTACCTGCTCACGCTGCGGTTCCTCAGCCGTCTGCTCTTCCTCCTGCCAGAGGTGTTCCTCCCCACAGACCACAGTGAAGCGCTGTGAGGCGCGTCCAGAGCCCCCGCCGCACTGTGAGCTGAACACACCACACGTAAACACACAGTCCCGCGGGAAACAGCCTCGTCCGGCACAAAGCTCACCTGATCCGGGAGTGGAGGATCCTCCGAACAGAGCGCTGGGGAACAGCTCCAGACCCAGGTTCTTCTTCATGGACCGGCGCTTCTTGCTGGAGAAGCCGTGCGTCTGCACAGAGTCCAGCTTACGCTTGGAGTTGGGCGTCATGATGACCGGAGTGGCCGTGGAGAAACCTGAGGAAAAGCCTTCCATCACTCAAACACAAACTCACTGACGTGCTCAAGCTCTAGATCCAGTGCCGGGACTTTAAGCTCAATTAAACCTCAAGCTGGAGCGACAACAGCAGAAACCAAAGGCAAGCATTACGCGTGATAAACAAGCAGGTGCTCATGACATGCAGGAGGTGATGAGGAGCCCTGAGCTGAAGCTTTACGCACCTGCTCCATCAGACTGAGGCGTATTTGTTGGGGTTCGACTAGTTTTAAACCTATTCAGAGCTCCATTAACCATATCTGCAATACAAAACACACCCATCATCATCATCAGACCAGCAACATTACAGACCCGCGCTCGTTTACTCCTCAAACGCTCCTGTGTGAGACTTATATCGTGTGATAAAGATCAACAAAACCTGCCTTTGTATCTCCTAATATCAGCATGATTTCACACACCGTTTAACAAACAAGAAGTTTCACCGCTGAAACAGAGCAACAAATGAATGATTCAGCGACTCACTCGAGTCGCTCCTCAATGACTCAAGCTGTTCATCGTTTTCACTTTGAGATGATTTTATATATCAGTGTTTTATTTAAACATTATTCTGTGTGTGACTGCAGGTTAAACTAATTCATGATCCTACATGTTGTGTAAATGATCTAAAGCTTGTGTTTCTCTGAACTCGATGAACTGAGTTGAAACTGATTTAATTTGATGGCTAACAGTCCAATTATTCTGAGTTTATTGACTCAATTATAAGAATTTGACAGCTCAATATAGCCATGCATTATTTATTAGGCAGGAAATACTGCCCGTATAAAAGTTAAAGTGCAGATAAATGGGCTTCTGTGAAGGAATGGCCTCGTGACTCTCACCTCCTAAACTGCGTCTGTTGCTCTTCTTCAGGTCTGAGTGAGTGTTTCTCTCCTCCAGAGACACAGAAGATGGAGAAAACACCGCCGCGTCACATCCCAGCATAGCAGGAACCTTCTCCATCAGGAACAGAGGAACCACACCTGTGGAGGTGCAGCAGATCTACTGTCAGCACAGCTGGAAACTACATCAGATCTCCCTGCATGTGAGTGTCTGGAACTGCATAACTAGCATGATAATGTTATTGTGGGCAAATCAAGTAAAAGCTCTTAATGTTAAGATTCTCTTGTTTATTGAGATGTTTTAATTCTGTCTGTAACTTAATTCAAGGATATAAAAGCTTTAGCAGTTTTCATGGTTAGGAAAATGACTATTCTTTTATGCTCAAACAGCAACATTACACTAAAGAATAATGGACACGGAAGAAAGAGAACATGTGCGCTTCAACTTAATCTCTGGGAAGTGTATGTTTTATATAAACCCCAGCAACCCGAGCCCTCTGCGTTAAGAGCACTGTTGTGATAAAGCGCGCGCACACACACACACACACCCAGGTGCTGAGCGTTATCGATGAGCCGCTGCACCGCCGCCGCCTGATGCTTGAGTCTCTTCTCCGTGCCGCTGCTCAGCTTCTCTCCGCCGTCTCCACAGTGAAACAGATTGGGTGCGAAGATGACCGAGAGATTACTGCTGTCCATCTTATTCTCTGCACATCTGAAACCAGGACAAACACACGTCACATGCATGCAAAGTTCAGACGGAAGTCCTTCATCTGCATGAGACGAACACGCACCGCTGAGAGACGGTCTGCAGGAAGCTGAAGAAGTAGCGCAGCGTGTTTAAGTTCCTGTCGGGCAGCACGCAGGACAGCAGGACGGTGGCGGCGCTCCTCTCCTCCTCCTCAGGAAGCTCCTGGGCCTTCAGGAAAGCACTGTGCAGGTCTGCGGTCAGAACCGGCTCGGGAAGCTCCCTGAAGAACTGCTTCAGGAGTCCAGCGACGTCCAGCGGGAGAGCCGTGGGCAGACAGTCCTCGCCCTGGTCCAGCTTGGCCTGCAGGGTCAGAACGACAGGTTTAAGCACAGCGGTCAGAGGCTCTGCGTGCCGGACACACGTCCCTCACTCACCCGGAGGCTCTTGACCCGCAACACCGAGCCGGACTTCCTGAAGAGCCCCTCCGTGTCCAGATGCTCCATCAGGCTCGCGCACGCATCCACTATAAAGCTGAGGAAAACACACATCATTCACAGAACATTACAGCGACACACCAGATCAAATATACAGGGAAATAAAGCTAAATACAAAAATAGGGCAAACTAAATATTTTACTATAATTTTATAGAGAAATAAATAAAATAATGAAACAGGGCAACAACAAAAAAAAGCTAAAATAGAGGGAAAAATATAAAATAATAATAAAACCACTAACATATTGGGAAATATTATAAAATACTAAAATATTGGGAGATACATGGCAAAAATATTGTACGATTAAATAAAAAAGCAAATATAGAGCAACTAAAAGTTAAATACAAGGGAAAGTAAAATAAATTAAAAAAGGGGAAATACATGACAAATCTCAGAAAATAATAAAGTTAAAATACAGGGAAAATTGAATAAATAATTATAGAGCATATAATATTTTGTACTACCACTTCATAAGAAAATATAAATCTGAACTTAAAATAATAAAAGTGAAACTGGGCAAATAAACAAAAATGACACTAAATTTGACAGCCAGAGATGGATGAAGATTGCAGGAGAGCGAGAGAAAGGATAAAACTCATATATCTGTGGTTGACTCATTATAAAGCATGACGACTCTCACCAGGGAACATCTCCATAATCCAACACATGAACGAGAGGAAGAGCTTCCAGCGCTATCCCAAAAACCTTCATCTGCAACACAAGAGCTCGTTAACCTCACACACACTCTCCGCTTTACTTCCTGATCATGAGGAGAGGATATGACTGAAAACAGGTGCACATCCACATGAAATGCCTTTTATAATTGTCCTCAGCTTCTCAAATCATAACAGCCTTGGATTAAAGATTTATCAATCATCTAATATAAAGAATTATCAGATATCAGCCAAGAATCTGCTGGGATTCAGTGTTTGTGCTTTAAATGTGTTATGAGAACAAAACATTAATGAACTGTGTTTTTTTCGTCCTGGAAACATTTGAGTATTTAAGAAGTTACTCAGTTAAACCACGTGACCGGAAGTGGACCAACCATTCTTTACAGATTCTCTGAACACAAGAACAGAATAAACCAGGATTAAATACTGGATATTGAGCATTAATACATTTAAAAATAATAAGGATGCACTGATATATCAATGTTGCTTGATACAAATAATTCTTTATATCTGAAAGTCGCTTTGAACCGATTTTAACTATTGAAACTATTACAATCATATTTAAAGCGATTGAACTCATGATGAACTTCTGAAGCGCATCAGAGGAAGGAAACAATACATTATCAGATTTAATCTATATACCTCGCATCTCTAAATAAAACGGGTTATTTGAATCATCTGTTGTTTTTTTGCTATTGTTCGCATATTCCCGGTTGATATTGATCAAACCAAGCCTCGTTTGGAAAATAATCCCGAGTATAAAGAGCTCACCGTATTCAACGATGCGTGTTTGTTCCTGTTTTTATTCCAGTTTTTGATCTTTATCCCGTAAACGGACCGGAGATGCTGCACGACGGCCAGCCGAACCACATTTCTCTCCAGAACCTTCATGATGACGTGTAAAAACCGTTAAAACGACCCGAGATATGAGGGGAAAATCGAGTAAAAAACCGCGCTTTCCGTTTAAAAACAAGCGAAATGTTCGTTACGGTCACAAACTCCGCCGGTCAATTTACTTCTCCTCACGACACATTTCAACAAAAACAACCGATCAAACTCTCCAAACTCCTCTCAAATAAAGTCTCTCGGCTCTGCCGCGCCCAAACATGTTATTATAAAATCAAATAACGGGCTTTTATTCGAGTTAACATCGCCATATAAACCAGCGCTTGTTTTGTCTTCGCAACGGCAGCTGGAAAAAAACAACGTTCAAATTTCGCCCTGCCACGTCACGCTGACATTTCGCGCACTCTGATAGGGCTATGCGTGGTCACGTGACAGTCATTTTCAGCTGACCCCGCCCCTCCGCCGTGTGACACGCGTGATTGATGGCGTAGCAGATGCTCGCGTCTTAAAGACGCAGTGCGCCTTAAATATCTTATGCATTTCATGAACCTTTCAGTGCCAGTGTTCAGTTCCAGATAATTGTGCATATCACTTACACATTTGTCAGAGGAACTGGAGGTTAAAAATAAAGATTAGCTTTGCAAACGTACTGCATTTTTGGTATCTATTTGTATCTATGAAAATATGCTGGTGTATGTAAAAAATATACCATATCAAGTAGCATGTTTTGTTTTTGCACCATTACTCAATGCATTTGGTGTTGATGGAATCATGCAAGTGACCACTCAACGCACAGCTGTCTGTTATCAGTTATCTGTTTTTATTACAACATTACATGTATATACAGTAAAAGAGACAGTACAAATGTACGGCTGAGACTGAGAGATTGTTGTTGGTTTAGAAGCACTTCCTGTGGACGATGGATGGACCGGCCTCGTCGTACTCCTGCTTGGTGATCCACATCTGCTGGAAGGTGGACAGGGAAGCCAGGATGGAGCCTCCGATCCAGACGGAGTACTTACGCTCGGGAGGAGCAATGATCTGGAGAGAGAGAGAGAGAGAGAGAGTCAGTAACATTGCATAGGATAGTGTTTCAACAGCTGCATGAGGTCTAACATGGTAAAAGCATTAACACACTATTCTTAAACCTCAGTGAATGCATTAAAGGGAGATTCGTCAGTCATCGCATCGGCTGAGAAATGCATGCGTTTAATGCCATCGGTATCGGCTCAATAAGAAGATATGTCTGATATCTATAAATGCATTATTTCCTTCCGCTGAGACGCTTCAGAAGTTCATCATGAGTTTAACCGCTTTAAATAGGATTGAAATCACTTCAGCTATATGAATAAATTTGACTTGTTTTGATTTGAATAAAGTTAAAATCAATTCAAAGCAACATATGCAGTTCAAATCGACTGCACGAAATTATAACCAGAACATAATAATTGTGTGTTTGAGACGAGGATTTAATGCTGAGACAAGTTTTTGTAATCAGGCTCTCAAAAGATTCACATTTATCGGCCGATATATCGGTTATCGCATATAAAGAATTATCGGATATCGGCCAAATCTTTGCATCTCCATTCGCAAATGTGAATTTCCCTCTGAATGAGGCTGGATTAGAGGAGATGAGTGTGTTGCTCACCTTGATCTTCATGGTGCTGGGAGCCAGAGCGGTGATCTCCTTCTGCATGCGGTCAGCAATACCGGGATACATGGTGGTACCGCCGGACAAGACGTTGTTGGCGTACAGATCCTTACGGATGTCAATGTCGCACTTCATGATGCTGTTGTAGGCGGTCTCATGGATGCCGGCAGACTCCATACCTGAGGAGAGAGAAGAGCTGAGTGTCTAACAGCAGAGAGTGGTGCTTGCAACATCACGCTCATGGGTTCGATTCCCAGGGAAAGCAAGAACTGATCAGAATGTCAATGTGTTTCTGAAACGCACCAATGAAAGAAGGCTGGAAGAGGGTCTCGGGGCAGCGGAAACGCTCGTTGCCGATGGTGATCACCTGACCGTCGGGCAGCTCGTAGCTCTTCTCCAGGGAGGAGGAGGAGGCGGCGGTGGCCATCTCGTTCTCGAAGTCCAGAGCCACATAGCACAGCTTCTCCTTGATGTCGCGCACGATCTCACGCTCAGCTGTGGAGAGAGAGGAGAGGAGGATCGTCAGGCGTTCGCTCCGGACACACACCCGTCGAGAGTAAGTCGAGAGCGAGTCACTCACCGGTTGTAACGAAAGAGTAGCCTCTCTCAGTCAGGATCTTCATGAGATAGTCAGTCAGATCGCGACCGGCCAGATCCAGACGCATGATGGCGTGGGGAAGAGCGTAACCCTCATAGACGGGGACGTTGTGGGTCACACCGTCTCCAGCGTCCAGCACGATACCTGTCAGACAGAGCCGTCAGTGATGCATCACTCACACCTGCCAGCCGCTAATCTCCCACAATGCACTCGCGTTAATGACACGCATGCGGCGATTCCAGCTGACAGCGCACATGTGTCTCAGAGTTATGAGCGGGAACAGAGTCGTCCGCTTGCAAAACGAGTGTTTTAGCATTAAAGAGTCGAGGTCATTTGCTTAACGTTCACATAATGCCTTAAAACGTTAAAACACTGGAGGTTTTTATGTGAAATGCTCTTAGCATGTTTTTCTTGTACGGATTGTTTGATAAAAACAAAAACATGCAAACGCTTATAAAATGCATGAATGTTTTTAAACGGTCCTAATGGGAATCTGGGTTATGATCGTTAACTAACACCAAAACCATCGAAAATAAATAAATAATACCATTTTGTTACTAAAATCAATATTTAATTTCATCAAGTTGTCATTTTAAGTTTAGAACTAATTAAACCTAAAATGATTTAAAAACGTAAAGATAGAAAATGCAGAACAAACTGAAATGAACGAATCGGCTGCTGGTGAAACTAAAGCATCTGATTCTCACCTGGATTTGAGAATCAAAGTAGATGTTTTTAGGATTTGAAGAGCGAGTTTTGAAGCTGATTATTTATGAAAGGCAGTAATCTGCAGCGTTTGGGGATGAATATGTGCTGGTTTGCTGCTAATGCGCATCTTCTATGGGTGAATATGAGGTGAAAGCTTGTGTGTGAGTGTGTGACACTGGTTTGGGTTGGCGAGTGTGTGTGTGTGTGTGTGTGTGTGTGTGTGTGTGTGTGTCTCACCGGTGGTACGGCCGGAGGCGTACAGGGACAGAACAGCCTGGATGGCCACATACATGGCAGGGACGTTGAAGGTCTCAAACATGATCTGCAAGAGGAGAGACGCAGGAGTTACGAGCAAAACTCTGTGAATAAAGCAATAATTCTTGTGTTTTTCTTCTAATATTAATGAACGCGTCTAGAACTGAACGTTAAAGTTATTTTGCTTGTTTTGAGAAAATATAACTTGAATTTTCTTATAAAAATGTTGATTCTTTAAATGAATGAAGGATGTTTTTAAAGTATATTTTGTCTCAGTTCTTCCTGAAATCAGAAATTAAGACATATTTTCTTATTTTAAGAGCAAAATGATTCTATGATAGAATGATATTATTCTATCAAAATGATATTATCTTCCAATGAAATTTATATTTATTTACAAACAACCACAAATGTATAAAGCTTGATTTGATTATTTCTGCATTGCTTTCATCATTTGCTGCTTGAATCCAGTTATAATTTCTACATTTGCTGAACTTTAGTCTGGATTTAAGACGCTCTTATCAAGCAGGCGTGAGTGTGCGTGTGTGTGTGTGTGTGTGTGTGTGTGTGTGTGTGTGTGTTGCCGCACCTGAGTCATCTTCTCCCTGTTGGCTTTGGGGTTGAGTGGGGCCTCGGTGAGGAGGGTGGGGTGCTCCTCGGGGGCCACACGCAGCTCATTGTAGAAGGTGTGATGCCAGATCTGAGGAGCAGAGAGGCGTTAATCACGCGCTCACGCATCTGACCGCTGTGTGTGTGTGTGTGTGTGTGTGTGTGTGTGTGTGTGAACCCGCACCTTTTCCATGTCGTCCCAGTTAGTGATGATGCCGTGCTCAATGGGGTACTTCAGGGTCAAGATACCTCTCTTGCTCTGAGCCTCATCACCTACGTAGCTGTCCTTCTGACCCATGCCGACCATCACACCCTGCCGACACACAAGCGCATGTGAGCGTGAACACACACGACAGGCAAACACACGTGTGTGAGTTTGAGTCAGAAATCTGCACTTCTGCAGCTTCACACACACCAAACTTCACTTTCATTCACTTCCACGGGTTCCATCGCCAACATCTTACTCTAAAACACGGTAAATGAGTGTTTTGGGCTGCTGACGGACGGCACTCAAAGAGAACTTTAATCACTAAAGAAATCTGAAATGCATGTAAATTGGTATATATATATATATATAAGATAATTAATTTGACAATATATATTCAACTAGGCTTACTTAAAGCTATTATGAAAGTATTTGAATGCATTAATTATTGCCTTTTATTTTTTTTTATAATGCATTGCATAGAAACTATAATGCATTAAAATACAAGCAACTAATTTCAAATGCAACAAAGAATCATAAGAATTATAATGCATTTTAATTTTATGAAAGCATATAATGATGTATGTGATCAACTCTTTAAAACACATAGAATTAGACTGTAAGAGACTTTAAGAGTCATTCAGTCAATGCGATCACTTGCATGTGTAACCCGAAGCGTTTGTTAATGGAGTGATGTGTGTGAGTGTGAGTGTGTGTGTGTGAGTGTGTGTGTGTGAGTGTGTGTGAGTGTGTGTGTGTGTGTGTTGCAGAAGCGCACCTGGTGACGGGGCCGTCCGACGATGGAGGGGAAGACAGCACGGGGAGCGTCATCTCCGGCAAACCCAGCCTTGACCAAGCCAGAGCCGTTGTCGCACACAAGGGCGGTGGTTTCCTCGTCGTCGCACATGCTTGCTTTCCTGGTTGGTCTGAGAAGAGAAGCGGCGCACAGTCAGAGACTCCGAGACTCCCAGCACCTGCTTCCCAAACATTCCCAAACACTCCTGAACACTCCTGAACACTCCTGAACACTCCTGAACACTCCTGAACACTCCCGAACACTCCCGAACACTCCTGAACACTCCTGAACACTCCTGAACACTCCTGAACACTCCTGAACACTCCTGAACACTCCTGAACACTCCTGAACACTCCTGAACACTCCTGAACACTCCTCCGGATAACATCCACAACTTACAGAACAGATTCATTCTGTCGGAAACACTAAAACTACACGTGCTTCTCCTGCCGCTGACTCTATCCATCCATCCCTCTCTCTCTCTCTCTCTCTCTCTATCATCTATCTATCTTTCTCTTTGTCATCTATCTATCTATACATCTATGTTTCTATCCATCTATTTCTCTCTCTATCTCTCCGTCATCTATCTATCTCTTTCTATCTATCATCTATGTTTCTATCCATCTCTCTCTCTCTCTCTCTCTCTCTCTCTCTCTATCTCTCCGTCATCTATCTATCTGTCTCTATCATCTATCTATCTCTTTCTTTGTCATCTATCTATCTATCCATCTATGGTTCTATCTATCTCTCCGTCATCTATCTATCTATCTATCTATCTATCTATCTATCTATCTATCTATCTATCTATCTATCTATCTATCTATCTATCTATCTATCTATCTATCTATCTATCTATGGTTCTATCTCTCTCTCTATCCATCCATCCATCTCTCTTTCCATCATCTATCTATCTATCTATCTATCTATGGTTCTATCTATCTCTCCGTCATCTATCTATCTATCTATCTATCTATCTATCTATCTATCTATCTATCTATCTATCTATCTATCTATCTATCTATCTATCTATCTATCTATCTATCTCTATCATCTATCTATCCATCTATGGTTCTATCTCTCTCTCTATCCATCCATCCATCTCTCTTTCCATCATCTATCTATCCATCTATGGTTCTCTCTCTCTCTCTCTCCATCTGAGCTTCTGAAGGGTCAGTGAAATCATATCCTGAAGGAAAGGCTAGAGTTGAGCAGCTGCTGTATTTAGAGCCGTGTGTTCCTGCGCTCGCAGCTGTCCTGCTCCAGGATCGCACTTAACCAAGAGCCGAGATCACCCGCAAAACTCCCTAAACCCGCGTCACGCACTCAACAACTCAGAGCAAGAGCTTCAGCGATGAGAGCGTCTGAGAACAGCATGCATGGAGCTCAGAGGAGAGAAGGGATGCCGGAGCGGAGCCGCACTCACCAAGTTGTTCTCACAAGACTGATGCTTCCACTGGGACAGAGAGACGAGGTGCGGAGCCGCTTTAAATAAGAGCGGCTCCCGGGGGCCGGGGCGGGGCGTGGGGTTCACACAGGCCCAAATAAGAGCAGCCCAGAAAAAATGAAAAAGAGAAAATAACCCTCTCCACCCCTGAACCCGATCCCTGCCGTCCTCACAACTAAGAAAGGCTTCCTTAGAAATAGCGGGCGGCGTGCCAATCATCCGTGCAGATTCTCCTCGCTCTCATCGTGCAATCTTTAATTCTGAGCCCAGATTGAGCGAGTGCTTCAGTGACACGCGTGTGTTTCAGTGTTTGAGTGTTAAACTGAAGTTTTGAGGGATCATGTGTGAATCCTCTCGTGTGTTTGTGGATCTGCTCAGGCACTCGGTCAGCAGTCTCTGCATATAATTCTGATTATTCAGCTGTTTTGGGACACAGGCTCTGCCTAAAGATGTCAAGCGCTCTCGTTTTAGCAACATCTTAGAGGCTCCTCGCTCTCCAGGATGAATACTGTATAAGTCAATGGTTGCTGGCATGTGGACTCGAACCCTAAATGTGCTGAACAGCTGAGGAGTAACGGCAGCCGGCCCTCTTCCCCTCAGCTGCGCTCTGATTGGCCGGGCTGCGGCGGCAGCTGCGCTCTGATTGGCTCAGCTCTCTCCTTGTAAGGTCATGGTTCTCGTCAGGTGTTGAGCGTCTGTGTCGGGAATCCCGTCGGATCCTCCTGATCCTCAGACCCTCATTAGGAAACGCTCCCGTACTACGACAACATATGGAGTCGCCGTCACCCTCAGACCCATGAGCTGAAATAGATACATCCATCTCTCTCTATCCATCCATCTATCTATCTATTATCTATCCATCCATCTATCTATATATCTATCTATCTGTCTGTCCATCATTCTATCTCTATCTATATATCTATCTATCTGTCTGTCCATCATTCTATCTCTATCTATTATCTATCTATCATCTATCCATCTATTGTCTATCTATTATCTATCTCTATCTATCTATCTCTATCAATCTCTATCTATCTATTATCTATCTTTTTATCTATCTCTATCTATCTATTATCTATCTTTTTATCTATCTCTATCTATCTATTATCTATCTTTTTATCTATCTCTATCTATCTATTATCTATCTATCTATCTCTATCTATCTATTATCTATCTTTTTATCTATCTATCTATCTCTATCTATCTATTATCTATCTATCTATCTCTATCTATCTATTATCTATCTATCTATTATCTATCTTTTTATCTATCTATCTATCTATTATCTATCTTTTTATCTATCTATCTCTATCTAGCTATTATCTATCTCTATCTATGTGTGTAATGAGTGTGTTGTGTGTGTGTTTCAGGCGTGATTGAGAATGAGTGTGTGTGTGTGTGTGGCTGTTTGTTCCTCCTTCACACATTCACTGCTTGAGAGTTTGGCTATTAATAGTGTTAGTGCTTGTGAAGGAGATTCTAGAGCTTCCAGAGCCATGCAGCAAACAGAGAAACCTTCAGCTCACGTCCAGCAGAGACACGTTTCCCTGTCCGCCAGTGCATCATGAATCACACACACACACACACACACACACACACACAGACACACTCACACACACACACACACACACAGACACAGACACACACAGACACACTCACACACACACACACACACACAGACACACACAGACACACTCACACACACACACACACAGACACAGACACACACACACACACACACACACACAGACACACACACACACACACAGACACACACACACACAGACACAGACACACTCACACACACACACACACACACACAGACACACACAGACACACTCACACACACACACACACAGACACAGACACACACACACACACACACACACACACAGACACACACACACACACACAGACACACTCACACACACACACACTCACACACACACACACAGACACACACACACACACAGACACACACACACACACACACACACACACACACACACACACACACACACACACACACACACACACACACACAGCAGATCCAGATCAACACATTCAAAACCTCTTATTATTATTATTCAGGTGAGGAAATTAATGCATGAAGGATGATGTACATTATCTCAGAAAAAAATGTGAGAGAAATGTTTATTTTTATCACTTAGATGAAATTAAAAGCAGAATATAAGACTTATATAGTTATGTGAAATTAATTGCATCTAACATAAAAGTTAGTTTAAATACTTTATGTGTGTGTGTATATATATACAGTGGAGTCACTTATCTCGACTCACGGTTAACTCGCCAATACTATTATGTTTTTGAAGTGGAGCCGGCAAAAGTCCCTATTTGTCTTAGTATTTTCGATTTGTTAATGTCGCCAAAATCTAATATCTCGAAGAAAAAGAGGGACAAATTCTCCACTTCACATGCTTATTTCGTGACTAATGATTGTAGCTAGTTCACTGCGCTGAGTTTGCGTTGCTCGTGGATGGCGGTCCGCTCACGCTTCACTCCCTGTCGTTGATCTCGTCTCAGGGAAAACACGCTGTAGCATCCGCACGCTTTTTGTGAGCAATCTTTGTGTTTACATTGTTGGAGAATATAAATAAAGGTTTGTATACAATTAAAGAAGAAACGCATGATGATCATGGAAATGAAGCATGAAATTGTGGATAAATATGAGCTGGTGCCGTGAGAGAGTGATCGAGCAGCAGGAGGAACTGAGGAGTTGATCGAGATACAGATGATGAACATACGCAGGTGTTGCAAGAGCTCAGCAGTGGCGAGGAGGAGGAGGAACCGGAGGAAAACATTTCTACAACTGAAATTAAGGAAGTGATAGCTGTGTGGCAGAAGATTTCTAAAGGGAGACAGAAACAAATCTCCCTTGATAGGTATTTCGTTAAAAGGTCTGCGCCAAGTGAAAGTGAGGGTAGTCAGGCGAAAAAAGGGTAGAAAACAAATCGAGAAAGGCAAAACAATAATATAAAATAGAGTTCAGTACATAAGTTCAGTTATGTTAATTTAAGTTTACGTAAGTTACGATACGGAATCAAGTGTGCAGATCAACTCCCTCCTCCACACCTGCCGCTACTCTGTATACATACTGTATACTGTATACATGTACTATAGTTGTGTGTGTGTGTGTGTGTGTCTAAAGCAATAAAAAACTCTTCCATTGTTACGGATCGGATCTGGAACGGATTAATTTATTTTCTATTATTTCTTATGGGAAAACATGATTCTAGATACGAACAATTTGAGTTACGAGCTCGTCCTTGAATGGATTTTGCTCGTACCTCAAGGTATTACTATATATATATACGGCAATACCTCGGTTTACGAGTTTAATTCGTTCCAAGAGCGAGCTCGTAAACCAAAATGCTCGTACACCAAAACAAATTTCCCCATGAGAATGCACTAAAAATCAATTAATTTGCTCCACACGACCACAAATGCCTATTTTAAATATTTTTTGTTTTTACCCTATTAATTACAGTTAAAATTATAACCATTAAGATCTCATATAAATACTAATTAATAATTGACAATTAAACTCTAAAAATACTTGACAATTTACTGTAATGCACTTCAGCTTTGAGCAGCGTGCGTGGAGGAGAGAGAGTAGGGGGGAGCGGGGAAAGCAAGGATTCAACTGCAAATTAGTGAATTTATTATAATAGTGCAGAAAACAAACAAAATGATAATCCAGAATGAAAGTCGTGGAACATGGGAGACGGAAGACGGGGAGCCGCGAACGAACGAACACACATGAGCCGCGAACGAAAGCGGGGAGATAGGCAGATGATATGAGAATCAGGTGTGTCAGTGCTCAGTGATCGGCCCCTTACACACACACACTCAGGCAGAACTAGGAGACAATTAATTCATGAACCGTGAAAGTTACTGCTTAGAGGTACTGTACATGCATATTTCACTAAGTGAACAATAGCATCACAATTAATTAAATAACGTATAAAAGTGTCACTGTGGTGAATGATGCAGCCAAACCAAGCGAAGCTGAGAGAATGAATGAGTTAAAGGGTGATAAAGGGGTTGTAACCGCGTGACTGTGTTATGAGAGGCTGTCATTAAGATATTTCTTGTAAAAACGTGTGCGACGATGCTGAGCGTTAGGACTTTTTCCACACAAAAATGCGCGTGGGTGACGGAAAATTTTTCTTGTACACCGATTCGACCCTCCATGCTCGTACACTGATTTGCTCGTATACCAAGTCGCTCGTAAACCGAGGTATTACTGTGTATATATATATATATATATTTACACACACACACTGTAACACTGAGATACGAGCATCCAGACATAGGAGTGTTCCGAAGCCTTTGAGCTAGTTTTTGCTTTGAAATATGAGTAAAGATTTGAGATACAAGCAGCTTACAGACGCTGACTCTCCTTCACTTCACGTGTTCTTCGACTTCCTTACGCATCTCCCGCGAGTCTTCCTGTGGTGTGTTATATACATGGGTAATTGCATATGATCTCCACTAGAGGCAGCTTGGTTTTACAGCGGGGGTTACCGGGGGCAACGAGTGATTCACCAGTATTAAGCTGGGAGCAGCACGAGTTATATTAATTTTCATATAGCAATTAAAAACATGTTTTTTCCATGTTTATTAGCACTAATATATGTGTTTTTTAGAGGGCCGGAACAGATAAATTTTTCCCGTTATTTCTTATGGGAAAAATAATTTGAGATAAGAGGAACTCGAGTTACAGACTTATCCTGAAACGGATTATCTCAAGGTACTACTGTATATGTGTGTGCGTATATATATATATATATATATATATGTGTGTGTGTGTGTATACATGTATATATTTAAAATAAAATGTATATATTTAATATTTATAATCTGCTTTTATTTGATCTTATATTGATTATAATTAATTTAGTAAATATATAGTAAGAAACTCAGTGTTTTGCTTCATTTCCTCTGTGCTCCTTTATTATCCTTCAGCTGCTGTTCCTCATTCTTCATCCGTTCTCGTCTCTTGTAAGATGTTTGTTTCGAGATTAAAGGACTGTTATCATTAAATCCCTTCATATTTCTGCTGCCGCTTTGGAGAAAAGCGTCTGTCAAATGCATAAATAAATGTTTACACTTGCATACCGTGAAAAACAATATTTAAATTGATATGAAATATAAACAGCAGTGGAAAACTTCACAATCTCCACAAATGTAATGTATTATGAAATATGATTAATATGCTTTACATTCTGATTTTATTTGAGCACATCATGATTATATTTGGTAAATATAGAGTTAATCACTGTAAAATATGCATTCATTTAAGTTAATATTAAATATAAACAGCAGTGATGAACCTGGCACTCATAAAATGCGATGTTTTTATGAAAAATGATTCCTAATTTCTGGTTTATGAATATGAAGGGCAACAGCGCCACTTGGTGAACGGCAGCGGAACTGCAGGCGTCACACGTCATCAGCGCGACGCGGCGGTGACGTGGCAGTGACGCGACGGCTGTTGTGATGACACGCGTCCACATGAGAAGTTCCGTGGATGTTTCTCGGGGCGTCGCGAGCGTCCAGGCGCGTCGCGCAGAATGAGCGATCACTCGGTTCGGCAGGAGAACGAGCTCGAGGCGCTGGCGTCGATTTACGGAGAGGATTTCACGCACATCCCATCGCAACAGCCGTGGAAGGTGCAGTTCTGACGCGCAGCGCAGCGTCTTCAACGCCTCGCGATGTTTCTCGTGCCACAAACACGCATGATCTCGCCGTTCTGCATGCCGGAAGTGCTCAGATACGTGGGCGTGGCGTATGCAAATCAGCTCCATGTTTTGAAATACGACACTGACGCAATTAACTCAAATCATACAGATTATTAATAATTAATCAAAAGCTTGACAACAATACTGCGTTTTGAGACTCTTAATACTGTAGAATTAAATTTTAAGTCTGTCACAATTTCTTTGTTAAACTTTTATTTTGGCGGGTTGTCTCGAAACTAAACAGCTTTACTGATAAAACACTTATAGTTTAAAAAAAAATTATATTTCTATTATTTTTAGAGGATCTTTCTACAGCATAATAGCATTTTATTCCATCATAATTTCTTAAAGTCAAATCAGACTTTTATTTTGGCGGATTTCCATAACTTTTTGTTGTAAATAACTAATTCTATATTTTCGGTATTTATTTTTTCTGGATACTTTTTTATTGTTTTAACATTTATGAATCAACTTTATTTATTTGTTTGTAAATATTAGGGCCGTATTAAACGTTTTCTTTCAGAAATTCTGTTTTTAATTTGCCTCAGTTTATGATTTAATACAGATTTGCTATAAAAAATGGTGGTAAACAAATAGAAGAATGAAATCAAATGAAAATTAAATAATTCCTTTTATTCTTCTTGGCAAGTAAAATTGTTATAACAGAGAAGAAATATTTGTTTTTTCCTTAAAGTTTCCTTAAATTGTTATACTGTTACAGGATTTTTCTACTGTACAGTTATATCTTAATTCTGTCACAGTTTTTTGTGGTCATGGGTTTGATTTCCAGGAAAGCAAGAAGTGATTAGAATGTCGACGTGTTTCCTGAGTGCGATGATAAACGAGTGTGAGTGTGATCCGCAGGTCAGACGTCCTCCCGAGGTTTTCCTGAGTCTGCGTCCGAAGGGATTGAGCTTCGGACAGACGAGCTTCGTCTCGCTGGATCTGCAGGTCAAGTGTCCTCCGACCTATCCTGACGTGTGAGTGCCGCTCGCTCCCCAGACCCCCCCCCCCCCCCCCCCCCAATTATTGTGTGTGTGTGTTTAATGTGTGTGTGTGTAGTTGATGATGGTGTGTGTGTGTCGGCAGGCCTCCGGATCTGGAGCTGAAGAACGCTAAAGGTTTATCGTACGATAAGTTGGAGCGGCTGCAGGCGGAGCTGGAGCGTCTGGCCCGGGATCGGTGCGGAGAGGTCAGAGGTCACAGATTGTGTCGTTGTGTGTGTGTGTGTTAGTCTGGATCGGTGCGGAGAGGTCAGAGGTCACAGATTGTGTCGTTGTGTGTGTGTGTGTTAGTCTGGATCGGTGCGGAGAGGTCAGAGGTCACAGATTGTGTCGTTGTGTGTGTGTGTGTTAGTCTGGATCGGTGCGGAGAGGTCAGAGGTCACAGATTGTGTCGTTGTGTGTGTGTGTGTTAGTCTGGATCGGTGCGGAGAGGTCAGAGGTCACAGATTGTGTCGTTGTGTGTGTGTGTGTTAGTCTGGATCGGTGCGGAGAGGTCAGAGGTCACAGATTGTGTCGTTGTGTGTGTGTTAGTCTGGATCGGTGCGGAGAGGTCAGAGGTCACAGATTGTGTCGTTGTGTGTGTGTGTTAGTCTGGATCGGTGCGGAGAGGTCAGAGGTCACAGATTGTGTCATTGTGTTCAGTGAATTGTGCGGTTGCAAATGGTTGCTTTTTCCTTCCTGTTTTGCATTTTTTTGCGCTATAAAATAAAACCTGCAGGAGTAATTTTGTCTGTTAACTCCCTCAGTGTGAAGAAGATCATGATTTTATTGTGTGTTTTAATATGCTTTAAGACAAACCATGTGCAGATTCATCTCTCAACACCATTGCTGAGATTTCCATTGTTTCTTACATCACAAACATGTAACCAATCCCGTCGCGTGTGGGCGGGGCTTCCGCATATCATTAACTCTTCTCTGAATCAGCAGATTATCTTGAATATCCTTCTGCTGATATGAATAATATCGAGTAGATTTAGCATTATAGTGGGTGAATTATGTATAAGATGAACCATGTCTTCACTGAAGTTTAAAACGTTATGATTAATCATATTAATTACCGTTATGACTCCGACACTGTAACCAGCAACAGAAACTAAGTAAAGAGGGAGTGGAGGCGGGGCTCATTAGCATATTCATAGTTCTGCGCATATTAGATAAGGCGAGGGTGTCTATTTTAAGGCAATGTTTCACAGGATAAAACATTTAAATATATATCATTTTGGTGATTAAACGTGAGTTTTAAGGGATACAATGATTGACTACCAGAGGATTAAAAAAATTGGAATTTATATTTCTTTTGATTGTTTAGATGATAAATACAGTAAAACAGTGTAATATTATATCAGTGTAAAACAGCTGTTTTCTATGTGAATATATAGTAAAGTGTCATTTATTCCTGTGATTAAAGCTGAATTTATTAGATGATAAATACAGTAAAACAGTGTAATATTATATCAGTGTAAAACAGCTGTTTTCTATGTGAATATATAGTAAAGTGTCATTTATTCCTGTGATTAAAGCTGAATTTATTAGATGATAATATAGTAAAACAGTGTAATATTATATCAGTGTAAAACAGCTGTTTTCTATGTGAATATATAGTAAAGTGTCATTTATTCCTGTGATTAAAGCTGAATTTATTAGATGATAAATACAGTAAAACAGTGTAATATTATATCAGTGTAAAACAGCTGTTTTCTATGTGAATATATAGTAAAGTGTCATTTATTCCTGTGATTAAAGCTGAATTTATTAGATGATAAATACAGTAAAACAGTGTAATATTATATCAGTGTAAAACAGCTGTTTTCTATGTGAATATATAGTAAAGTGTCATTTATTCCTGTGATTAAAGCTGAATTTATTAGATGATAAATACAGTAAAACAGTGTAATATTATATCAGTGTAAAACAGCTGTTTTCTATGTGAATATATAGTAAAGTGTCATTTATTCCTGTGATTAAAGCTGAATTTATTAGATGATAAATACAGTAAAACAGTGTAATATTATATCAGTGTAAAACAGCTGTTTTCTATGTGAATATATAGTAAAGTGTCATTTATTCCTGTGATTAAAGCTGAATTTATTAGATGATAAATACAGTAAAACAGTGTAATATTATATCAGTGTAAAACAGCTGTTTTCTATGTGAATATATAGTAAAGTGTCATTTATTCCTGTGATTAAAGCTGAATTTATTAGATGATAAATACAGTAAAACAGTGTAATATTATATCAGTGTAAAACAGCTGTTTTCTATGTGAATATATAGTAAAGTGTCATTTATTCCTGTGTTTTCAGCATATTTTCTTCATGTGTTTCAGGTGATGATTTATGAGCTGGCAGATTTCGTTCAGGGTTTCCTGTCCGAGCACAATGTTCCTCCGTCGAGTTCGTTCCACGAGGAGATGCTGAAGAACCAGCGGCGTCTGCAGGAGCGTCTGGCGCTGGAGGAGCAGCAGAAGATCGACCAGCGCCGCCGGCAGGAGGAGCAGACGGTCCGTCGCTCGCAACCACACGTTACGCTCGTTAAATATCACTGATGATTCAATGATCAATCATGAAAACTATAAAATATTTGACAAAATCACATTCTGTTCAAATTAGTGACGTCACTAAACTACCGTCTCACACTAATACAACAATACTGTTATTACTATTAAATAAATGCATGTTTTTATTTAATGTGCACTGCAAAGAGTCAACATGCAAAAATAAGACAATAAAACATAAATTGAGGAAAAACTCACATTAAGGAAAATGATTCTGCTTGATAAGAGCGTCTTAAATCCAGACTAAAGTTCAGCAAATGTAGAAATTATAACTGGATTCAAGCAGCAAATGATGAAAGCAATGCAGAAATAATCAAATCAAGCTTTATACATTTGTGGTTGTTTGTAAATAAAAATAAAGTTCATTGGAAGATAATATTATAAACTCTTTGTGTCAGAAACATTGTTTCTAAAAATAAGAATCATTTTGCTCTTAAAATAAGAAAATATGTCTTAATTTCTGATTTCAGGAAGAACTGAGACAAAATATACTTTAAAAACATCCTTCATTCATTTAAAGAATCAACATTTTGATAAGAAAATTCAAGTTATATTTTCTCAAAACAAGCAAAATAACTTTAGCGTTCAGTTCTAGACGCGTTCATTAATATTAGAAGAGAAACACAAGATTTATTGCTTTATTTCCAGAGTTTTCACTCGTCAGGTTTAGAGTTTGATGTGATTATTATTATTATTATTATTATTATTATTATTATTTATGCTCCTGATGTTTTTCTCTTTTGCAGCAAAATGAGATTCTGGCGGAGATTCAGAGAAGAGAGGAGGAGCGACGGGAGGAGAAGAGGAAGAAAGAGATGGCCAAACTGGTGAGATCCTGCTCTCTTCTATTATTACTCCTATTATATCATATTAAGTATATAACTGATTATTAATTATTATAAATGAATTGTCACATTGTTTCATTAAATTATATTTTATGTAATTATGTTATATTATAATGTTAATGTTATATTACATTATTTGTATTGTTATTTTTTGTCGTTAAATATATTTTTTGTCATTAAATTTTTTGTCATTAAATTTTGTCAACATTTTATTAATTACTTTTATATTATTATTATTATATTATTCTTATATAGTTAATGAAATGATATAATTTATATAAAGTATAATTAATTAGTATTATATTATTGATTTGTATTTATATTATGATATAATGTATTAAATAATTTAATTATGAATTTAATTATGAATTTACTTTGATATAATAGTTAATATATATAGTTAATATTTTATCAATTATTATTATTATTATTATTGTATAAAACATTATATTAGTTTTATTATTTTAAATAATTAGGTTAATATATTTTATTAATTATTATTATATTAGTATTTTTTTAATGATCAATTTATATGAAGTATAATTAATTAGTTTTATATTAATGTTTATTTATATTACTAGATACATTTTTTTTAAATTAATTTAATTCATATAATTAAGTTAATGTTTCATTAATTAGTATGATATTAGTGTTTAAACAAGTTATATAATATATATAAAGTATATAATTAATAATTATTTATATAATTTAGCATTTATATTATTATATAAAAACATTATATTTATGTTATAAAATTTAGTCTATTTTAATTAATTATTTAATAATGAAATACTAATTACTAAGTAATAAAGTAAATCATTGCATTGAAGTAAATCCTGTTATGATGGTTTGACCCTTGAGTTTGTGATGTTTTATTATAGTGTTATGATGATATGAGACGACTTAATGAGTTCATAATGAGTGATGTTAATTATGGGATGTGCTTCAGGAGCGTCAGGAGAGTGCCGTCTCCGTCCCGCCGGCGCCAGAAACCCCGTCCGGATCGCCGGTGGATCCGTGTGAGGCGAGGAAAGCTCTGGTCAGCCGACGCCGGACCACGTCCAGCAGCCGCCACAGGTCTGAGAGGTCAAAGGTCGCAGGTCATACGGCGAGAGCGCGACTCACTCTGTTCTTCTGTCCGCAGACGAGACACCTTCACGGAGGACGGTCCCCGGCCGCAGGACGTGCTGCTCTTCAGCAACGGCGTCCTGGGAGAGGTCAGAGTTCACCGAGGGAAGTGCATCGGCGAGAGCGAGCGGCTGGGACGCAGTGTGTATTACGCTTTCAACTCCAGCTCGGGAGATTTCGCCGTGGTGTACGAGTGGATCCTGCGCTGGAGCAAGAGCATCGGCCAGTTCATCACCAGCCAGGAGAAGGAGAAGATCGACCGCTGCAAGAAACAGGTGGAGGATCAGCAACACACAACCACGTTCATGACTATAGCTCAATGTGCCTATGACATCATCACAATGAATAATAATCAATATGAACTCACTGTAAAAAAATTACAATTTTATACTTTAATACTATTCATACTAATTAATTTGAACTTCATGCATTTCAATTTACGTTTGTGGTTGTATATCAGTTTGACTTAATATTAATAAGTAAACTCAAAAATAAAATATTACTTCACTGTAAAATTCCAATGTATATTTAAGAAATGCAATAATGTTTGTTATTATTTTTCATTACAATTAAAATGTACAAATTTGTAATAATGTTAACTAATTTTAACTTTATAAACTTTAATTGTAATTAAATCAATAATTAATAAGGAAGCAATAAAGATAAAATTAAATTATAATTTAAATATTAATTATGTTGTTCTAATTTTATTTACATTTTAATTTATTGTATCCTTATTATTAATATTAATATTATTCTAAATTTAAGGAAATAATAAAATACAATAAAAAATCTAAATTTAAATACAATGAGATATAAATAAAGAATTAATAAGGAAATAATAAAGATACATATTTAAAATTTAAATAAAATAAGAATTAAATAGAGAATTAATAAGGAAATAATAAAGATAAAGAATTAAAATTTAAATAAAATGAGATATAAATAAAGAATTAATAAGGAAATAATAAAGATAGAATAAATAATTAATTAAAATTTAAATAAAATAAGAATTAAATAAAGAATTAATAAGGAAATAATAAAGATAAAGAATTAAAATTGAAATAAAATAAGAATAAAATAAAGAATTAATAAGGAAATAATAAAGATAAAGAATTAAAATTGAAATAAAATAAGAATTAAATAAAGATTTAATAAGGAAATAATAAAGATAAAGAATTAAAATGTAAATAAAATGAGATATAAATAAAGAATTAATAAGGAAATAATAAAGATAAAGATTTAAAATTGAAATAAAATAAGAATAAAATAAAGAATTAATAAGGAAATAATAAAGGTAGAATAAATAATTAATTACAATTTAAATAAAATGATATATAAATAATTCATAAGGAAATAATAAAGATAAAAAAGTTCTTTATTAGCATTTTAATTTATTTAATATTTATTATTTACTTATTAGTTCTTTATTAATATCTAATTTAAAAGAAATAAAAAATCTACATTTAAATAAAGTTTGAATTAAATAAAAAATAAGGAAATGATAAAATAAAGAATTAAAATGAGAATCAAATACAGAATTAAAATATACAATATAATTGACCTCCTTAATTTCCTTCCTTTCAAACATGAATCCATTGGGCTTTTATTTTGCATGATTGACCGTGTGTGTGCGTCAGATCCACGGCGCCGAGAGCGAGTTCAACTCGCTGCTGAAGCTGAAGCACCCGAACCTGGTGCAGCTGCAGGCGCTGAGCGTGAGCGAGCGGGACGACTGCCTGGTGGTGGATCTGCTGGCCGAACACGTGCCCGGCTCCAGCCTGGCACAGAGGCTGTCCGGCGGCGCGCCGGTGCCCGCGGATCAGCTGCGGTGCCACGCCGTCCAGCTGGTGGCTGCGCTGGACTTCCTGCACGCCAACTCCGTGGTGCACAAGCACCTGAGCCCGTCCTGCGTGCTGCTGGACGCCCGGGGCGACGTGCGGCTCGCCGACTACAGCCTGGCCAAGCGGCTGGCGGACGTGTGCCGGGAGGACGTCTTCCAGCAGGGACACGTGCGCTTCTGCGAGGACGCGCTGCCCGCGCGCGGCGGGAAGAAGGGGGACGTGTGGAGTCTGGGGCTGCTGCTGCTGGCGCTCGCTCAGGGCCGCGAGGTCAAGGAGTATCCCGTGACGGTGCCGGCCACGCTCCCGGCGGATCTGCACGACTTCCTCAACCGGTGCGCGTCGCACTCTTTAAATGATTTTTAAATTAATTAACAACCAGTGAATTAATGCATTTATTTTATTTTTGCGTGGTTTTACTAGAGCTGCTCGAAAACAATATATTTTTCGTGACACTGATGACACTGATTTCTGCATGTGTGTGTGTGTGTGTGTGTGTGTGTGTGTGTGTGTGTGTGTGTGTGTGTGTGTTAATGACGCTGATCGCTTGTTTCTGCATGTGTGTGTGTGTGTGTGTGTGTGTTAATGACGCTGATCGCTTGTTTCTGCATGTGTGTGTGCAGGTGTGTGTGTGTTAATGACGCTGATCGCTGGCACACTCACCAGCTTCTGGATCATCCGTTCCTGCGACCTCCGTCTCCCAAGAGTATGCCGTGTCCGGAGTCCAGTCCAGAGGGTGATACACACTTACACACACACACTAACCAACATCACACACATCACACACACACTCTATGTGTCTATCCTAATAGGGCGGAGCCTGTCAGGAGTCATGGGCGGGGTCTATGCTAATAGAGCGGGGTCTGTCTGGAGTCTTGGGCGGGGTCTATGCTAATAGGGCGGAGCCTGTCAGGAGTCATGGGCGGGGTCTATGCTAATAGGGCGGAGCCTGTCAGGAGTCATGGGCGGGGTCTATGCTAATAGGGCGGAGCCTGTCTGGAGTCTTGGGCGGGGTCTATGCTAATAGGGCGGGGCCTGTCAGGAGTCATGGGCGGGGTCTATGCTAATAGGGCGGAGTCTGTAGTCTGTAGAACTCAACTATATAATGCACTACATGCAAGGAATTACGTATTAACATGTATTCCCATGGATTTGAAAGAGCTAATGGAACCGTGATTTAATGAGGTGTGTGTGTGTGTGTGTGTGTGTGTCGGTCAGACACGGGCGTGGACTTCGCCTCCACACTGGTCTCGCGCAGCCACCTCCTCAGCGCCCCCTTCAGCACGGAGGTGCACAAGCAGTTCTCGCGCTACTATAACGAGTTCTCCGAGCTGCAGCTGCTGGGCAAGGGCGCGTTCGGCGC